>VDFB02337838.1:0-10130 GCA_007258455.2 Sequoia sempervirens
CATAAGCGGTGGATGGGATGAAGGATGCCAGAGGGGGGGCGGGTTTCACAGGCACCTCAGAAGGAGGGACATTCTCTAATGAAGATTTTGGGTTAGGGTTACCGGCGGACGACGAATTACAGGGATTCGAGGTTTTGGCGGGCAGGGGTTTTTTCTTAATGATAGGGCAATCTCTCCTTAGATGCCTTTCCCTTCTGCACAAAAAGCACATGTTCAGACCCCCTAAAATATCAATGGGGCACACAAATTTGTCATCCGTAATACAAATATTGATTTCAGGGGGGATTTCAAAACCGGGATTCAAAGAAATAAGAACCCTAGCATCCATGTGAGGGACCAGTCTAACGGTGTCGTCCATACAGATGACCTTACCGAGAGGTTCTAGCAATTGCGGGAGAAAACACCATAAGAAAGGCGGGATTTGTTTGATCACAATCCACCGCGGGGCCGAGAGCGCGAGGACTTCCTCATGAATGGCTTCAGGCGACCACGCAATGGCGCGGAATGAAGTATTTCCGACGGTCCAGTATTGTTTTTTGAGAATTTCCATTTGGGTTTCATGGGTGGTAAAAAAAATAACAAACAACCCTTTCTGAATCTGTCTACAGAAGGAAATGTGGAAGCCAAGCTTCAGGTTCCAAAAGTTGTGAAACCAATCATCCATAAACTTTCTTGGCGGACATTTATCCATATCAACAACAGAAAAAAAATAGCAGAACTTTTAAGTCTATTTTTCTCCTTACTAATTTCAGCTAGCATTTCGGGATTAGGAGAAACAGAGAGAGATGTGGGAGCAACCCCACAATCCTTACCTGTTTCGGCGGTTTCATTAGGGCTCGATAGGGTAAACCTCGCACTCGCGTCGATGGAGACATCAGCTTTCGCCACCGCCTCAGAGAAAGTTTTGGGTCTCGAATGCAGAGGGGAAGAATCGGGAATGTTTGGGCAAGAGTTGTCAGAAGCCGTAAATGGTAGAGGAACTGCCGAAGGGGGGTTAGGGGGTACGGCCTTTGCCGAACGGCAGAGAGAAGAGGATGACGAACTATTCATCATAAATGCTCATAAAAATCCTAATCTCTGTGAGGAAAGAACACACGATATCACGCTTGCTTTACCCATTTCGAGAACACGAAGTCGCATCGTGCGGCAGCCAAATAACTTCTTTACAATCAAATGTGACTTTACGACGAGCCAATTAAAGTGGAATCTATTCAATTTTAAATTTATTAAATTAAAATATTAGCAAAATAATTTTTTATTTCAATCTTATCAACATTTCTTTTCTTTGTTTCAAAACAAAAACACTTTTAATCGTTTCAAATTATTTAAAAATAAAAATAGAAAAAATTCTTTGTTTTCAAAACAAAAAGCCTCCTTTTAAAGTATTAAATCATTTAAAAAATTAAAATCAAGAAAACTATTAAAATTGAAATATTAATCAAATATGATTTTATTTTTCATTTCAATAGGATCCTCTTTTCTTTTTCTTTTCTTTTAAAAAAAAAAATCACCTACTTTTAAAATCTTTTAAAATCTTTAAATTGTGTAATTTAAAAAAAAAATCTTCAATTTTGAACCATTGATTTTAAAATAGGTTGTTGAATTGGGAACTCCACCGACCTGAACACCTGTTATGGGGGTGACATTTAACATCCCAACTAGATTCATACTCAACTCTTCTGAGCGTAACCAGAACAAACTACCTAAATAGCCCGTTAAGTCGTTAAAAACACAAGGAAAGCGGATCCGGTCGTCAACCCAGCTCAAACCAGCTGTTGCTTTTACAGCCCAACGGCCGGCGGAGTTAGGTTCCCGATATTCCGAGTACAAAGGAAACCCAAACCTTAGAACCCAAGATTGCAGAGGAGTTTCCGGGAAAGCAGAAACGGTGAGGACACCTAAAATCCACTCACGCTATGCCCCACTCAAATCTATATATACACATATCCCTTCACACCCTCAATCATCCCAACTACAATTAATTCCTCTGCATCACTCTGTTTCTTAATTTAGCTTATTTCTTGGCAAAGGAAAAGGAAGCCCCAAGCTTTTGATTGTTTTTGGGCCAGAGAAGAAGAAAATATGGCCAAACTCGGTGCAGTGGTGGCCATTGTTTTGGTGTTAGGGATGATGGGGCATTCTCTTGCGCAGGCTCCAGCAGCTTCTCCGGCAAAGTCACCCGCGGCAACGCCTACAAAGTCGCCGGTTTCATCCCCAGCGAAAACACCCACGGCATCGGCATCGCCAGCACCGTCGGCCTCGCCTGTGGCCTCCTCCCCTGCGCCTGCTTCGCGGGTCGCCACGTCCCCTTCACCTTCTTCAGAAGGCTCCGCCCCTCCGTCCTCAGCCGAAGCTCCCACAGCAAGTTCTTCCTCTGCCCCCTCTGCCCAATCCCCGGCTCCATCTTCAGATGGCATCGCTACTTCTGACTCTTCTGCTACCGCCGTACAAAAAATGGCCGTCTTTGGAGCTGTTTTGGTCGGAGGCGCCGCATTCCTTCTGTAATTAGACGGCTACATTGTGATTATTTATGTTGGTATTTCGAGGGATTCGTGGTTTCTCGACTGTCACGACTTTCATTCATTTAACGACTTTCATTCATTTATTTGTTCAGAAACAGGGTTTGTGCAGAAAAGCCGTTGGACTTCAAATATTGCGGAGATCATTTGTATCCATAGGCAATTCTCCTTGTATAATCTGTGCCCATGTGTGGGGCTCAATTCTTTAATAAAGAGATCTCGTGCTTGGTGGGAAAATGTTTTCTCAATATAATGGAATGATTCGTTTTGTATATGGCAAGATTTATTTATTTATTCTTTAAATCGTTGAATGCTCTGTTTCGGGCTGTCACTGTGACTCTTACATTAGCGGTAGCTTCGCAGAAATGATATGTCGTGCTTACTCATAAATATAGCTCAGATCTTAACTTCAAAGGATTTGATTTTCAAATCGCCCCAGACCGACATATATGAGTAATTCGTTTGGAGCTTGAATTATGATCATTGTTGTTTCTGGAAGATTATGGATCATGGAAACCTGATATCATTTGAATTATGTTGTTTCTTAAATGTATATTTATTATATGTGTCTTTTGTTTCTTGTGAAAATTCTAAGAAAATAACACAGCTGATAGGTTATTTAGTGTCCGAATAAGTTACAAGTTATTTAAATTATACCAAAGGCGTTCCCTCTATGAAAGAGGCGACCTGTGAAGGCGTATCGACGGCTATCTTGCATCCGTATCAATGCAAGACAATTAAACGAATCTCAGCCATTCATCATTTGTATCAATGCCAGACGATTAAACGAATCTCAGCAATTCATCATTTTTCACCATTTTCCCGACTGATTTTGGCCCTTTTTTCTGCTTTCCCTGCCGCTATTGGTCTCCGCTCCTCCAAACTCTCCCTCGCTGGTATTGACCTTTTACTTCTCTAATTTGGCGAGCTGCAGCCTGAAAATAAGGTTTCGAGGAGGGTTTTAAGTACCTAATAATTAGCATATTTAGGTTTTAACATTACGGCGTCCTTTACCTTAAGTATATATTAACATAATTATAGTTAAAAACAAATTATAAATAATATAATTATACTTATTATTATTATATATTATATTATTTAACAAACCTATTAAATACACTTATAAAATGATTATAAGTAATAATTAATAATTATTATATTTTTTATATAATCTAAAATAGAATTAATATATTATATATATTTTTATATAATAGATTACATGATATATAATATAATTATATTTATTATTATATATAATAGTATATATAGGTTATATTATTATTATATATTATATTTTATAATAAAATTATTAAACATAAATATGAAATTATTATAATTAATAATTATTATATTTTTATATAAAACAAATTAAATTAATATATAAAAAATCTGATAGTTTAATTGATCTTTGAAGAGATTAGGAAAAATAAAGAGAGATAGAGGGGGAGACAATTTTATATAGAGAGAGGTATATATACTACCACTTGCACCTAAAGGAGGTTCAAGAATTATGCCAATAAAAAACTATATTTATGTTAATATGTTAGAGAGTATGTGTTTGTGCATGGATGCACTGCAAATTCTAGTTACACATGTGGCTAGATTAAACAATTAGTAATAAGTGCTAAATAATGGAATGAAATAAATTTAGACAAATGTAGATTTTTTTAAAAGAAATTAAGTATTATTTATGAAATATTTGCATACAGATTTAAAACATAAAGCAATGCAAATAAAAAAAGAAGTTGCCATCAAATTGACAAAAAATACTACAAATGGAAATAAAATGTTCCCATCTAGTTGTCCAATCAATATTTATCCGGCTTTTATGTGACAAGTGAGATTTTGGAGGCTTTTACTTGATATTTTAGAGAATTTTACCATTAATGGCAATTCTTTTACCATTAAATGGTAGCTGAAACTTGTTTTCCAACGACTCAATAGTGGTTTTATGCGATGAAGGACTTGTTTTAAGTAGACATGATTGTTTGGGCTAAATCTCACCATATATGTAGCACTCAACTTTATAGAAAGAAAACTCAAAAAATGGGAATGAGAAAAGAATTTAGATGGAGTAGATACTCGAGAGGAATAGAAAGAGATAGGCATGAGGAGAGGAAGCCCATAAGAGATACAAAGGGAAAAGTACTTTTGATTGGTTTTTTCATGTCAACAATTCAAGGATGGCATGTGTCCTTGGGGAGTTATGCTCAAGGTAGCATGCCATTTGATTAAAGATATGATAATTCTCCTTTAAGACCTCTTAAATGTACCCATTGCATACTTAAGGGGAATAAAACATATAGAGAGAAAGAGAGAAAAGAGTAGAAGGGAGAGGGGAGATAAAGGAAGGGAGAAAATGAGACAAAGGAGAAAGAGATGAGGGTGATGAGATGGAGTAAGAGAGAGGGAAGTGCAATGTCTATAGAAGCCAAAGAGGATAAAAAGAGGATATGGAGAAAAAAAGTAGAGAGGAGAGAGAAATACAAAGATTGGGAATGAGGAGATAGAGATAGAGAGAAATTTGAATCGATAAGAAATAGAGATAAAGAGAGGGAGAGGCAGGAGATAAAGAGAGATAGATGCCATAGAGGGAATTAGGTAGAGAATGCAGAGGGAATAAAGAGGGACAAAGGGTAAAGGAATGTGGTTAGGAGATAGAAAAATAGATAAAAGGAAAGAGAGAAAAAGATGGGGAGGGAGGAGACATACATGAGAGATAAAGAGTCACATAAAGATAGGGAGATGAATAAATAGAGGGAAGAAAAGAGATGTATATAGAGATGGGGAGAAAATGACAGTAGCCAGGCTAGAGAGGGAGACAAAGAGATGGGGGGCCAGAGATAAAGATAGATAGGTGAGATGCTAGGAGGTGATTGATGTATCTCTCCCACATCTCTATCTCTCTTCACTATCTATGTCCTCTCTCTCCCCCCTCTTCCTATCCTATTGAGTTATCTTCCTCCTCTCCCCTCTCTATATATTCAATATCTCTTCCCCCATCTTCTTCTCTCTCTCTCCTCTCATATGTAACTCTCCCTCTCCTCCCCTCTTCTCTATCTCTCTCCCTCAAATCTACCTATCTCTCTCCATTTCTCTTCCTCCCTCTATCTCCTCCCTCTCTCTATCTCTCCCCACCTCTCCCTCCCTCACTCCCTCCCTATCCCCCTATCTATCTCTCTATCTTTACCTCTTCTCCCTTTCTCTTCCCATATATCTCTATCTCTTGAACTCTTCACATGTATCTCTATCTCTAGATCGTTCTCTTCCCATATATCTCTATCTCCCCCTACTTCTTTCTCCCTTTCTCTATCTCCCCCTATTCTCTTTCCCTCTCTCCATCTCTATTTACTTATCTCTAATTGTCTTTGTCTATCTTTTTGTCTCTATCTCCCTCTCCTCCTTTCTCTATATCTCCTTATATCTCTATCTCTCTATCAATCTATCTCACCATCTATATCTCTCTATCTCTCCCTCTAGATATCTTCCTCTATATCGCTCTATCTTGTCCTCTCTATCTCCCTATCTCTCTCTGTATTTATCTTGTATTTATTTGTCTCCATCTTTCCCTCTCTCTCTCTCTCTCTCTCTCTCTCTCTCTTTATCTTCATCTCTACCTCTATTTTCCTCTCTCCCCCTTTATCTCTACTTCTAGACATGTCTCCCTTTCTCTATCCGTCCATCTATATCCCTCTCTATCCCTTTCTACATATTTATCTCTTCCATCTCTATATATCCCTCTCTTCTCTCTCTCTTTATCTCTCCCTCTCCTTTTCTCCTTCTCTCCATGTCCCTCTCCTTCCTCTCTATCTCTATCTCCTTACCACACACTCTCTCTATTCCCATATCTCTCCCTCTCTCCGTATTGCAAACATAACATGAGCTTGTTGGTAATGGATCTTGATTATCTTCCTGATTCAGAGGTTTGATATCAATCATGTTTGGATCCCTGTAAGTGGATGCATAGTTGCTTTGAAGCTCACTTATCCATTGAGACATTTGTTGTACAAACAACATCATTTGCTAAATGGCCTACCAATTGACATCATCTACTGCATAAATGTATGCAAAAAATAGACCAAAATTTATCCTAATTGACCTTCCACACGTCTTTGACATACCCATTGCACACTAAGGTGTGATTGCTAGTCTTATTACATTAATTTATTGTATTACTTAAGGTATGCAATTTTCATTCTTACAATATGTAATTTTTTATGTTGTATTGAAAAAAGAAAAATAAAAGAATTCTAAAGTATCAATAAACAGATATTTGAAGTATTTTTTATTATTATTTTTATTATTAATTTATTAAAGATTTTGTCTAGTCATAAATTGTTGTGATAGTTCAAGTCTTTTCCATCTTAATAGAATATAAAAAAATTCAAGAAATTTAGATGTGAGAAATATTGTAAATATTGAATGATTTGCAAAATTTAATACTTGTATGAATAACACATAAGACTATGGTATTATGTTGGTGCAATGCCAAACTTTTTAGCAAAATGTTGATAATGTTTTTAAAGGTGTTTTGGACCAATAAATTTAGCTATTTGTTTTATTTGTGTATTAGAGATGTGTTGTAGAAAATAAATTAAGTGATAATATTTTTAAAAATTATTAAAAAAATATATTCATTCATGAGTAAAATTATGACTAATATGTGGTGCTTTCTCTCTTCATTTATAATTAATGTTGTAAATAATAAATTAGTACATGTGTAGTGGGTCCATAGCTAGGGAATATGGGTGTGTTAGCTGAAAATATTTTGTGTATTGAGAAGAATATATTTTTCCCAATAATATTTTTAGAAATTAGATAATTTTATAGACTAAATATTTAGGTTTAAAATCCAACTAAAAATTTATACAATGTCACAATTGTTGGGAATATGAAGCCCAATGGTTTCTTCTTGACCATTTCCTCTTGTCCCTTTGTTTTCCCTCCCAAAGCTTCTTTCCTTTTGGTTGGTTATTGAAGGTGTATACGGTGGTTTTGAAGGATGATGTATTGTGATATAGTTTGTTGTGAAAAAACGTTCATGTACTGTAAAAAAAAAGAGTGATTAATAAAATCAGTTCCCCTGCTTTGAGAGTGGATGTAGTCTATAAGACGAACCACTATAAATTATGTGTTCTTTGTGTTCTCTATTTCATTTAATTTATGCATATTATTCTTCATTTGTTTGCAACATTTTTCAACAATTGGTATTAGAGCTTGGTGAAGAAGCTCAATGCTGAAGTGGTTCATTGGAAATCGGTGAAGAATTTCTAGAAGTATGGACGACACAGACAAATGGAAGATTGATAAGTTTGCAGGCTATAACTTCATATTGTGGAAGGTTCCGATGGAGTCGCTGCTGATTAAGCAAGATATCTCACTCGCATTGCTTAAAAAAACTAAGGGAAAAGGATCAATGTCGGACGAAGATTGGGAGAAAATGGATAAGAAAGCAAGGGAAACTATTTTTCTTTTGCTATCTAGCAACGTGCTATTCAATGTTTCATCCTTGAATACAACGAAAGAGCTTTGGGATAAACTCTCTAACATGTACGAGATGGCATCGACATCAAACAAGGTATTCATTATGAAAAAGATACAATTTGAAAATGCGAGAAGGTGACAGGGTTATGTCAAATCACCTCAATGAATTCAATACCTTGGTCACCCAATTGATTTTAGTGGGTATCAATTTAGATGATAAAATTAAGGCAATCTTGTTATTATTTTCTTTACCAAACATCTGGGAAGGAGTGGTGATGGCATGAATAATATTAAGAATCTCTTGCAAGAGTTAATTTCCTTCATGAATTTTCTTGATGGATGTTAAGGAATGATAAGCATGCAAAACCTTAAAAATTATTTTGACACTTCGTCACCAATTTTGAGCCAATGATTTTAGCCTTGATTTACACCCCATGAGTTGAATTAGGATATGTAATGTGCTTTTGGTGGTGAAGATAACAATTAGAATCAAATGGGTGCACTTCCAAAGAAATGATGTATCGATAGAGGTCAAGAATGGTGGTGGTTGAAGTGGGCTAATTGTCACCCTTAAATGCAAAGGAAGCAAGTAGTATGAGTGATGAAATAATTCCACCTTAAAATCTAGTTATTTTCATGCATGGGTGAGGCTCCAAATTCCACACATGTATGTGATCTAAGGTGGCCTTATGATTGAGTATTAGCATGTTGAGAAAAAATGCATCTTCATGGCCTTGGGAATAGAAAATTTGTATTCAATACTAAATTATATTAGAAAGTGATCCAAATGGACAACGTCCACCAAGGGTTCAATTGGAAAAGGATAAAAACTAGAAAAGTAAAAGGATTGATAAAATATTGAATCTAGCATGCTTTAGTCTCTTTAAAACTCTATCATCCCAACCCATAAATTTCTCTAATTGTACCACATCATATTATCTTAGTAGAGACCAAGATTGGGATTAAAACCCCAATTTATTATGCATGTAGAATCATACCTCTCTTTTGCCACTTGTCTAACACATATTCAAGGCCCCATATTTGTCATAGTCCATCTCTATCATATTAAAATATTTGTATAGAATCCAAGTGGCGGTTGGAATTGAATTAGTGATCCATATTTAAAGGGAAGATCTCTCCATAGCATCATTCAAGGTATAAATTACATTAATAATCCCAAAGGAATTATTATTAATGTTGAAAAGGGCACATAGATCTCAATTAGTGTGGTCATATCCTTGGCCAACTAATTGTTGATGCCATGTAGGAGATAAAAGGGTGACAACATAACTCTATCATGCTTCATGCTAGCTACACACTACAAAGCTAGAAGGTCAAACCACATGACAAGTAGGAGAAAGAAAAAAGATAAATTTTAACCTCTTGCAAATAAATAATGTCTAAACTTTTGGATTGTAGATGAAAATCATGAACAAAGTGTTTACATGGGGAGTTCATTAGCCCCATTAAATTCTTGGAAATATAAATCGTAAGCAAGTGTCAAGATGCATCTACTTAGTATTGAGCTCATCTAGAGCATAATAACTATTTTGTAATATTGCTTCTTGAGCTTTAAAACTTTCAATATGGAAGTGAAGAGATACTTGTCACTTAGTTGGTGATTATCAATCCTCTAATCACCAAGGAAGACTACAAGACCTCCTTTACTTAGTAGGAAGAGGTGAAGCAAGACAAACATTGATGGAAATTATTCAAGGTAAGGTTGACGCCATGAGTTGGATAAGAGCCAATTTTTCCTCACCAAATTCTTGTTGAAAGGAGGGTAAAACCCTACATGAGTAACTTGGAGATTTTGAAACATGTTGTGTAGCAAGATTCCCCAAACTAAAAAATATAGATGAAGGATTTTTTTGACCAGAGTTCTTCGCCTTGCTACTAATAACAATAGGTCAACCTTCATCTTCTTTCCCAAGAGGTGACATACCAAAAGAGAGTTAAGTAGTGGCCTTTGGGAACAGAGAATCCAAGGGAAGTCCCTAATCTTGTGTTTTTATAATTTCTACGGATAATAGGTTTTCAGAAGGTTTATATAATGAACACATTGGGTATAGCTAGTTTCACCAACTTGAATATTGGACATGTCCTTGAGGTCCTTGGACAAGTCCA
>VDFB02337839.1:0-62003 GCA_007258455.2 Sequoia sempervirens
TTTCCAACTATCGGATCACAACTGTCGAATCATCCAGCTCAGCAACGTAGATGTTTCCACTTCCTTGCATGGAAGATAATACGTCCAAGTCACACCACGTAGGACAGTCACCCAAACAATCAACAAACGATCAACTTGTGTCGCATGTCGGTGAGACACTAACCGTGTCTCCCCGATGCCACAAGTCCTAGCAATCGTTATCGCCAAGGCTTCACTATCGGCAAGAGGTTACATCGAGTCCAGAGAACTATCACTAAGACTTCGCCATGTCACCAAGACCTCACACCGAAGATCACAAGGTATTCTGAAGAGTTCATCAGTCGGCAAGACTCGCTCTTCGCCTAGACATTACACCGAAGTCTTCAAGACACATCGACCTCAGCATTCTCATCGGTGAGACAATCGCCATTCGATGAGACATTACACTGAGCTCACAAGTCATTCCGAAGTGTTCCTTAGTCACCAAGACTTTAGTCATTCACTGAGAAATCATATCGAGCCCTTTATGTTATACCGATGTCACTGTCAGCAAGACTTAGGAAAAGGTCATACCGAGCCCTCAAGTCATACCGAGCACCGAACAGTCGCCAGGAGTCATACAGACAACAGACTACCTCATCGGCGAGACAATCACACTTCGCCAAGACATAATATCGATGCCTTTAAGTCATACCAAAGACCTACCATCGGCCAGACATTCCACATTCACCAGGAGATCATACCGAGGTTCCAAAGTCATAACGAAACTTCTGACGTCCATCGCATTCCTATCGGCATCCCTTTAACAGTCGGCAAGACTTCCCTCTATCGCCAAGAGGTTATAGCGATGTTCACACCTATTGGCAAGAGAACTCACTGTCGGTAAGACTTCTTACCAAGACTTCCAAGTTACCCCAATCGGTGAGACAAACATAAGTCGCCAAGACTTCATGCCGAAGCCTCCACTTTCGGCGAGACCTTCATCGATCGCTGGGACATCATACCGAAACAAAAGTGTTACTCTGAAGTCACCTTTCGCCATGAGTCATACCGACCATCCCATAGCATCGATGAGACAAACGCCCATCACCAAGAGTTCATAGTGAACCCTTATGTCACTCTGAAGACTCCTAGTGTATAACCGTCGGTGAGACCAACCCACTCTACAGAGGGTTACACCGAACACACCAAGTCACACCAAAAGACTATCCTATCGGCCAGACATCTCCCAGTCGCTAAGACACCATACCAATAGGAGCAAGTCATACCGATTACCACATTGGCCAAACAGACCAAAGGTCATGCCGATATCGGCAAGACTTCCTATCATCGCCGAGACATCATCCCGACTGTCCAAGGGTACGCTGAAGGTTTCAGATGCCGATCGCCAAGACATTCAGGAGGTCACAGCGACAATTCAGGATCAACTAGCAGATTGACCAGACATCTCACCAGTCTCAGCGAAATTGCTCACAAGAGGTTTCAGCCTGTGAGATTGAGGCACATTTTCCAACAAGTTTCTAGTCTTTAAATAATTGTAGATAATAGAAAACTATTCTCCCGAGTCTACATGGGAACACACAAAAGACTCAGACTCAGGTTGATCGGAAACTGTAGGGGTTCACAAGACCTGAACCACGAAGTGGTATTATTTCGTATCCTCTTCTACAGGCACCAAGGAAGCAACACTTTCCATGGAATTAGCATGTCTATTTTCTCTCCTAGGGACACTGTCTATTGTGAAAGAGGAGAATCGATTAAACAGGGCCAAAGCGAGGTCTCGGTACCTAGACAACTTACTTTGTTTAGCTTGATAGGTTCCTGTAATCTGATTCACAATGAGCTTAGAATCACCTAGCATATGTAGATGTTTGATACTTAGTGCAATTGTGGCATGCAAGCTAGCATTAAGGGATTCGTACTCAACGATGTTATTGGGGCAAGGAAAATATAATTGAAAGGATAGAGGGACCAGTTTACCCTCGAGGGATATTAAGACCACATCTTCTCCATAACTAGTCTGACACCTCGATCTGTGATAATACATTTTCTATTCAAGGTTGTAATTGATTGTGAAAATATTCTCATCAGGAAACAAATCCAACCCTGCGAAGGAAAGGGATGAGGGAGCGTCTACCAATTGATCAACAACCGCTTGACCCTTTTTGATTTTTGAGTAACGAACTTTTTATCGAACTCAGAAAGCAACATAACCCATTTTTCTAATCTCCCAACAAGGTCGGTGCTAGAGAACAAATACTTTAAGAGATATGTTTTTACAATGACATGTGTTTCGGCATGGAGAAGATAGTGTCTCAAATTTTGTGTAGCAAAGACAAGAGTGAGGCATTGCTTCTCCATGGAGGAATAACGAGTTTTATAATTGGTTAGAATGCAACTGTTGTAGTTGTTGAGATTATGGATGAACAGTCCATGAAGCTCCAGAATCTTCAATAAGGGATTTTAGCCATGAAAGATAATCAACCACAAAGAGAAGTGTTGCAACTATGAAATTTTGAATAAAGACTCTATATTGATATGGTATGTTACAAATGAATAAGTTTCCTGATTATATAGGCAAGAGAGAAAACCTAAGATGCAAGAGATGTTGCCATGTGTCATGATCTAACAACATGTGACAACATGTGAACCCTATCTAGAAAATTATTAAATATTGAGATAAGTTCTAGAAGGACAACTCATCTTCTAGAAGGAATCTTATCCCTACAAACAAGGAAGGGAATATTATCCCATTTATTAAATGATTTATTAAAATCTAACCTAGGACTAAATGATGCATGACCTAAGTTAACTTATGCTAGTGTAATAATGAATTTAATTACACTAACAGTAGTAGACCACTCTCTCTTTCCCCACGTCATCATATTGAGCCAGCAAAGCTACCAAGGCATATGGTGATGCAGCTAGGTAAAGCAAAAAGGGTCTATCTTGCATAGCCAACATCAATACGAGAGGATTGGCCAAATAATCTTTGATTGAATCAAAGGATTCCTGGCACTCTTCATCCCATATGAAGTGGACATCCTTTTTCAATAAACGAGTGAAAGGAAGGGTACGATCACCCAATTGAGATATAAATCTACGAATTGCCTGAATCTTCCCTTGTAAACTTTGCAACTTAGTGATATTCCTCGGTGGAGGCATATTAATAATGGCATCAATTTTATTTATGTCAACCTCGATTCCACGGTGAGAAAATATGAACCCCAAAAGCTTGTCAACATCTATGTCGAAGACGCACTTATTGGGATTGAGTCTCATCTTATAGAGTCGAATCCTTTCAGAGATAAGATGAAGGTTCTTCACATGGTCTTGATGGGTTATCGATTTCGCCAAAATTTCATCAACATAGTCTTCTCAGATCTTATGGATAAAATCATGAAATATCAGGGTCATTTCCCATTAGTAAGTCTCTCCCACATTCTTTAACCCAAAGGGCATGACCACATAACATAAAGTACCCCAAGGGGTAGTGAAGGTTGTCTTGTATTGATCATCCAAATTAATATGGATTTGATTGTAACTTGAGAAGCCATCCATAAAATATAACAATGCATGGCCTGTAGTCGAGTCCACAATCATATCTATATTAGGAAACAAAAAATCATCCTTAAGAGAAGCCTTATTAAGATCTAAAAATTCAATACATATACGAATACAGCCATCAGGCTTACTAGCAGCAACGATATTTGAGATCCAAGGGGAGTAGTCAATTGGACGGATAAAGCCTACTTTCAACAACTTCTCTATCTTAGTCTTGACCATCAATGCCACCATGGGATTGATCTTTTAGATTTTTTGCTTAACCATCTTGGCATCGGGACATAGGAAAATATTGTGAACCACTATAGACTCATCAATACAGGGCATATCCTTGTACATCCAAGTGAAGATATCAAGATGATAATGCAAGATATTGGAGTGTTCATCCACTTCCTCCGAACAGAGACACTTCCCAAACTTGATTAATTTTTCTGAGGATTTAGAATCCATAGAGACTTCAATAGTATCTCCTTTAAGAAGAGAACTACGATATTTGGGATGAGATATCGGAACATCATTAGTGATGTTAGATAGAGGATCCTCTTCATCAATGCTCAAGACCGATTCTCCAAAGTACGCTTGTTTATGCAAGCAATACGAGAGTCGTCTCTTATGATGAAAAGAAGGAAATGGGAAATAGGCACCTAGGAATTCCTCTAGCACTTTGTCTGAAGAGAAGACATCTAAAGGGATTTACTCAGCCTGATCCCTTTCCTCTATTAACTCAAGATGAACCAAGTGCAACGACTCAGCTGAAATCATGTTAACAGTCCACCAAGGTTTTTGTTTAGACTACTCAACAAAGTATCCCAACCCCAGATAGCGTTGTCGTGGCTTAAACTGGATAGGGACTTGAATTCCTTGTTCAATACGTCCCAGGCCTTTTTTCCCATAGCCATATCAAGAGGTGAGTTCATACCCAAACCCATAATGAGTTACTAAAATATCAAGAGGTGGCAACTCTACGTAGAGTGTTTCATTCCACCAATGAATGTCGAATGTCTCTACGAGAGCGCTCCCACCTACTTTACTAGGTTCACAAATGTTAACCTCCTTTGCAAGAGTGGTATTACTCTCCTCAGTAGAGGAAGGAGTAATCTCCTGAAAAAGATCACACTTCTCTTCCCAAGCGGGAGTGTCATCCATATTAGTACCTAGAAATTCTATGCAAGAGGGGTTAGCCTTGTATTCCGTGATAAAGAATTCAGAGAAATACAAGGATCCCCAATCATCACCAAGGAAAGCATTTGATCAAGAAGAAGAAGGGGAAGACAGAGGACACTTAGGATCTTCTACTTTAGGTGGTTCATCTTTATCGACACGCACTCTAGGAACAACTTCCACAAAGGGTATTGATGAAGAACATGCCATAGCATCAATAATTAAAGATGGAATACAATTCTTGAGAGTGGATACAACTGAAGCACAACTGACGACCGCTAGCTCACAAAGGTGAACAACTTCTGGATCTACTTTAACTATAACTACCTAATTATTTGTGATGAACTTCAAAGAACAGTGCAAATTAGAAGTCACAACACTCATAATATGAATCCAAGGTCTCCCCAAGAGAATATTGTATGGTAACGGGCTAGGCATCACATAAAAAAACATAGGTAGGGTAACGAGACCTAGCTGCAAAGCTAGTATTATCATACCTAGAGCTTGGTGGCCAACGTTATCAAACTTGCAAATATACAAGGAAGATGAATCAACTTTAATTTTAGGCAATAGGTCCATACCAAAAATGTTGAGATTCAAATCGGTGTTAACGAGAGTACACTTAATACTGATATTATTAACATTAATTATAATCATCAAGGGATCTACTTGCTTTCCTACATCCGGAGGAGGGAGTTCCTGTGGATGGAATGTAATATTCAGCGAATCTACTTGAATATGAGCCAACAATGCATTAACATCCGTAGGCCTAGCGGAGGAAGGAAAGATAATCTTTTGTAAAGCTTCTTGAAGCATCTCTTGGTAAACTGAAGTGGTCTAAAGCAAGTCCCAAAGTGAGATCTTAGCTGGAGTAACACGAAGTTGCTTGACAAGATCATAATCACCTGGTGCTTTGATCATAGGTTTAGGTGATGAAGGAAAGCTTGGTTGAGAAGGTGGTAAAGAAGTAGGAACTTGAGTGGGTTGTGATGGAACAAAAGGTTGTTAATCCAAGTTCTGTTTATTTCTCCTTGTATTACATGTGTGCCCAACAACATTATAGGAAGTGGAGTATGTAGCTTTCATGAACCTTGAATATAAGTTTGATGAATCACTATGACACAAAATACCATACAAAATAGTTCTCCCTAGAGGACGATTCAGTCAGGGTCACGTAAATGATAGGTTTCTTAAGGCTCAAAGGAGCCACAAAGACCACAACCACATTTACCGACTCATCAACTTACAAAGGGGGAGTTTTTTTGGAAGATTTATAGATAGGGGAGAGTGCTCCTAAGAAGTCATCTAGTGCGTCTTCCAACATATCAAAATCTTCTTTGGAAAAGGGATTATTATAAGGATGCAACATCGTGAAAATAGATCTGACGTGTTCACGTCGAGTTCACCAAAATGTGATATAATAGGGATTCGTTACACACAGATCTCTTTGTTCTCAAGAGATCACAAGGGAACAAACTGCCCTTATACACTTCAACATAAGCAAGTTATTGATAATATAGACAAGTATACCCAAGTTATGTTTCAGAGAAAGTTACTTTGGATCCTAAGAGAGTGAAACCTTGAGATTTCTACCTCAGGTGAGTGAGCTCTCGGCCAAAAGACAGAAGCGCGGTTTCAAAACTCCAGCGCAATGTGTTGTTGTCTAAAAGACACGTTGGCTTCCTAAGCAATAGAGGGATCAAGAGCTAGAGTAGGCATAACCAAGTTTCACTTCTAAGTTCATATCTAGGATGTACTAAGTGAAATAAACAAACAGGAAGCCAAAAACTATAACGAACACAAGGGGACTTGGAGAGAGCTTACCTTTTACTAGAAGTTTGGATCTTCACTCCAAGCTCCTCTTTTCAACCTACACACAAAAGAACAAGGGGAAAAGGTCGGGGCTTTATAGGGGTCTACCTCAGTCAAACCCTCATTTTGGTGTTCCCACCTCCATGGACAGCCAAGTTGGAAAGGATTGCAAATAAAGTAAACAAAGCGTGTGGTGAAAGCAAAACCCGCTTCAAGAGTAGAAATCGCACCACAAGATAGTAAATAAACAAGTAGGAAAGGAAAGTGAAAGAGAGAGAGAGAGCATTACCCACAGGCCTAGACCCTCTCCGAAGCACACGAACGCACCATTGAGTACTTGCTTGAGAGTTGTTGTTGGAAGGATCACAGTCTGGCATGGCTTCCCTTATGAGAGTGTTTCTATCAAGGATGAAGAGAACTAAAAACTGGAGCAAGTGGTAAGAGAGCTTGAATGAATGACTTCCAACCCCAAATGAGAGCAAGAAAGAGGTTTTTAATGCATGCAAGGGTGAAAAAGAGTTGTTACGTCCAAAATCCAACTACTAGGACATGTGCTGAGAGAGTCAAGATTCTAGATTCCATGTTTCAAACTCAAAAAATTATCAGGATGCTAGCACGCTGCGTAGGCGTCCAAAGGCTAGATTTTTGGGAAATGTGTCATCAGGCTTCTATTGCTCTGCCACAAGTCCACATGGAGTCAGAATCACAAAATTATGACTAATGGGATTTTTTTCATTAATGCTCTAAGGTATCATAAATGCTAGACACAAATGCAAAAATGTGGAATTGCCCCTAGGTGCAATTCCACGACATTACAATACTATCTTTGATCAGCCTTTAGATATTCTTCATTCTTACTCAGTTTGCAACCAATAACCATAGGAGTACATACTGGTTTAGAATCTTCCATCCCAAAATTATTCAATATTTCCTTGGCATACTTAGATTATGAAATGAATATCCCTTTCTTTGTCTGATTGATTTGAAGTCCAAGGAATAAATTCATCTTTCCAAACATAAACATCGCAAACTCTTTTTGCATCTCTTTTGCAAATATCTTACACATTTCTTCATTACCTCCAAATATTATGTCATCAACATACATACCTTTATTGAATCCTTGCTGCAATAAGTACCTATCCAATCTTACACACCAAGCTCTGGGAGCTTGCTTGAGTCCATATAATGCCTTCTTTAATTTGTAGACCATATCAGGATTATCTGATAGCTAAAATCCTTCTGGATGTTCAATGTAAACCTCTTCTTCTAGCTCACCATTCAAGAATGCAGACTTCACATCCATTTGGTAGACTTTGAAATACTTATGTGTTCCAAAAGCCAAAAACATCATAATAGCTTCCATTCTTTCCACCGAAGAAAATGTCTCCTCAAAATTCTACTTGTGAGAAGCCTTTACACACAATTCTTGCATTGTTTCTTACCACTTATCCATTCATATTCATCTTGTTCCAAAATACCCACTTATCTCCAAACACATTATTGTTTGCAAGCCTTGGGACAAGTTTCCAAGTCTGATTCTTCTCAATCTGTATCAATTCTTCCTCCATAGCCTTGATCCAATATGCATCCTTGCATGATTCAATCACTATTTTAGGTTCAACTTTGGAAAGTAAACATAGTTTTACTTGTTCTTCTATCATATCATTCTTTCTTCTTGTCAACACACCTCTACTCTTGTCACCAATAATTTGATCTTTTGAATGATTCTTTTGCACATACTTAGGGGTTTTAAGGATCTTTTCCAGAGCTTCTTCCTCTTCAACCTTCACTTCTTTTTCCTTGCCTTCATCTTTCTCTTCTTCTCTACAAGAGGATTCATCTGATTCATATCCATCTATCATCATTGAACTTTTGTGTAAGTATTCATCCACTTTGACACTTGCGCTTTCAACAATCTTTTTCATCCACTTGTTGTAGCACTGGTAAGTCTTGATTCTTGTAAAATATCCAAGGAAGATTCCTTCATCAGATCTTGAATCAAACTTTCCTAATATTTCTTCATCTCTTTTGATATAGCATTTCTTCCAAACACTTTGAACTATTTCAAAGTAGGGGTTCTTCTATACCACAACTCAGAGGGAGTCTTTGAGTTGTTTTCCCTTGCTTGTGCTTTGTTAAGTATGTAGACTACAATATGAATTTCTTCTCTCCAATAGGCATCTCATAGATTTTCTTCCTTCATTATTTTCCTTGTTGCTTCTTGAATAGTTCTATTCTTTCTTTCCACAACTCCATTCTACTGAGGAATCCTAGGAGATGATAAACCACCTCTTTCAGATCTCAAAAATTTGATCTTCCTATCCATTTCATTCTCAATCATAGCTTTGAATTCCTTAAATTTATCTAAAACTTATAATTTTTCTTTGAGAAAAGTAACCCAATTCATTCTAGAGTAATCATCAATTAATAGCATTAAATACCTCACCTTGAAAAAATATAATTCTTGTAGGTCCACAAAGATTTGTATGCACCAACTCCAAAGGACTAATAGTAGATTGTTCTTTGACTTTGAAACTCTTTCTAGCTTGCTTCCCAATCTAAAATTCCTTGCAAACAACATTAATAGGCTTTGTAATCTTCGACAAATCTCTCACAGCTTGATTTGAATTAATCCTTACTAGGCTATCAAAATTGATGTGACACATTCATCTATGTCATATCCAACTTTCATTAATCCGAGTCATAAATCATTGACCATTTGCATCCTTAAGTTGATAAACATTTCCATATGTTCTTCCTACTGCAACCACAGTTTTAGAACCTTTTATGATCTCACAACCATTGTCCTAAAACACAAGATTATATCCTTTGCTACACATTTTTCCTACACTTAAAAGGTTATTCCCATACCCTTAGCATAAATAACATCATCTGTATTATGCTTGCCATCAAAACTAATTGAACCTTTTCCACATATCTTAGCAAATTTATCAAAACCAAACTTAACTAATACACCTTCAAAATTCTCAAGCTTAACAAACTTACTCTTATCACCTGTCATGTGATTTGAGCATCCATTGTCAATGATCCAGTTGTTCTTCTCCTCTCAAGCATGAAAAGAAGTCACCATTGCTCCTTCAATGTTATGACCTACTTCTGGAGAACTTTCCTTCATAGATCTCTCAAAGTTAGTAGAATTAGTTTCAACATTTATAACCATGATCAAGCATTCATCATCTTCATCATCAAGGTAATCAAATTCATCATTAGATATACTAGCATATTCTCTAACATAATAAATTTTCTTAATTGATATAACTTTACTCTCCTTAGTTCTATCTCTTGAAGCTTTGACAAAACATCTTGAAGCATAATGACAAATCTTTCCATGGTTAAAACATTTGAAGGGTAACTTACCTCTGTATTTTCTAGTGCCCTTTTTCAATTTCCTCGAAATTTTTTCTTCCAACTCATCAAATTCATCTAGATCAAATTCCTAATTCTTCTCTACTTTTCCAAATTTAAAAGCAGTCTCCCTTTTTACATCACTTAGAACAAACTCTCTTAATTCAAAAGGACTTAAAGTACCAAGCAACTGATCTCTAGAGTACTGATCTAAATTCTAAAATTCTTCAATAGTAGATATCTTATGACTATAGTACTTAGAAAAAGTTCTTAGTACCTTCTTTACCACCTCATCTTCTTCAAGTTTTCCACCAAGGCCTCTGATGGAATTGGAAACTTTTTCCATTTTCTGCATATAGCTTGTAATATCTTCATCCTCTAATATACATAGGGTTTCAAACTGATCTTTAGTTTTTGCATCTTAGCTTGCTTGACCTTTCATCTCCTTCATAGAAACTTTCCAACTTCTTCCAAATCTCATTAGCAGATTTGAGATTCACAACTTTCACAAGTTCAATATTACAAAGACCACTCAAAAGAACATACCTTACTTTCCCATTGTTCTCATAGGCCTTGATCTCATCATCAATACTCAGACCATTTGCAGGCATAGTATATCCAAATTCAACATATTTCCAAACTCCAAACCATAGTGAAACAAGAAAACCTTCCATCCTAGTCTTCGAGAATGCATAATATAATCCATCAAACAGAGGAGTCTCCTCATTGTGCACCATCCTAGATCTACCTCAGGTGGTTAAGCTTTCTTCTAAGGAACTTTTCTTTGATACCAATTGTTGAATGCACAAGACAAATGAGAGGGGGGTGAATCAATTGTACATTAAATCATCAAAAACCTCATTAACATTCAGATCTACATTAGTCCTTAAACCCTTAATAACCATTAAACCCTTATCATACATTAGCAGAATGTAAACATGAGAAACAGTAATGCAAACACATCCAAACACATGAGAACACCATATTTACATGGAAAACTCAAGAAGGGAAAAACCATGGTGAGGATTAGCTCACAATATAAAGTAATTGCAACACTGAATACAATAGGCTCACTGTTGGAGGGATCACTTCCCAAAAGAAAAGAAGGGATCACTTCCAGATTAGAAAGAAGAAGAAAGACAAATGTTACAATGAGAAATCCATCTCAAATCAATAGAAAGATCCACCACTACTTCACCGAAACATTCACACTCTCTCTATAGAATGTAGAAACCTTCCGCTCACTACTTCTAGTAGTCTTATGAATTAAATCTCACACTGCATTTCACACTTTCGTACTTTACATCTCTGCACTTCATATTACACACTTCACACATCAAATCATCACACATATATACCATATTCAACCATGAAAACAATTCACAAGGGCGGCTATGCACCTCAAACATTCAAATTAAAATTAGGTCGACACCAAAATATTCCCGCAGTGGAAAGGAGTGAAGGTGGACCAAAACACACCTTAACTCGAACCTAAATCCACATAAGCACACCATGCCACACTTCCAAAAACATCGAAGCATATCCGCAATTAGTGTAAGCACCCAAGGTCGATCAAACCTATGTAAACACCAATGATCATTTAAGTACAACTTCCTTTGATCCAAAGATGACTCATGGACCACACACATCACTTTAACACAATATGGAATATTCCATCAACACCTTGAAATCCAACAACTCTGCAACATCATACACCAAAAGAGCATATTCATTTTGTACAACCAGCTAACTTTCCACATACTGCAACACCTGAATCCAACCTTACAAAGCACCATAACAAAAAAAAATCAAACTGGAGATAGATATGATAAATATAAGCACACCCTCAAATTTGCAAGACAAGAAACCAAACTGCAAAGAAATGTGGAGCAAAACCATTTCTCCCAAAAAACATTGCCTTCACAATTCACACACTGGTGAACACAACTTTCTCTGCACAAAAATATAGGACAAGAATTTCTAGATCTAACACCTTTCAACACCACTGATCAACATATCCAAACCACACAAAAATATTTTCAACCATGAGGAAATGTAGAGCAAAACAATGAACATTCTTCACTACATTGTTTCCTCTTTTATTCAATTTTTCTCAAAAGCACTTGGAAACCAGGCACCAAAAACTCAAACTCATCACCTAGAACACTTATAGAACATCTAAACCACACAAGAAGTTGAACATCATCAATCACCAATACATTCTCATCAAAGTAACAATATAGGTTGACATCAGTGATACTACTAATGACAACATAATGCAACCAATCAAAGCATCTCCATAGACTTACAAAAATCTTCACATAAACCTATTGACATCAATGCAACAACAAATATTTGTTGACATCAATGACAACACAAACTTCCAACACAAGTGTGAGGTTCCCTTAGCCTAGGAAAGGGGAAAATGTCTAGGATAGGGTCCAAGATAGGTACCACAAGGTCCACCAGCAAGTCAAGGGCCATAGGGTGATCAGGGTCGACAACAGTAGCAACAATTGGTAGTCATAGAAGGTGGTCCCAATGATCAAAGATTGGGGGTCGCCTTATAGGAGAGGGACTAGGCGTGTCGTGAGCTCGATTGATTTAGAAAAAAGAGAGATGTCCTCTCAATATAGTTTTTTATGGAAATAAATAGAGAGGGATCAACTTAGAACTAAGCATGATCTGGCCTAGACCCAGTTAGACGCATAGACTACACGTAGGCAACAACTAGAGATTCAACTAGCGCAAATTACTACAGAGCATGACTAGGGGAGGACACATAAACAACAGTTGGAGGCCACTATATAGGCTTAGAGACAGATGATCCCTTTGACTCAACACATTGAGGGTATTGGGGGGTTATAGAATGAGTCCATATATTATAGGACTTTGTATCACATGGCAGTGCTAGAACATAGGTGACAACCTAACTATTCTCACAAGAGTGTTATGGGTCTGAGCAAATCAGATGGATTAGTGGTTAGACCTTCCTAGGTTCATTTAGATGGATAGGGCCATCAATGATAGCCTATGGAGCCACCACCATATCAACCTCCTTCCAATTGAGAGGACCAAGGGAGCTCATGGTAGCTTGAATTGTATATATACATTTTTGTATCTATATGTTGATGTAGATAGATTTTATGATGTATACACATTCATCGGCTATGGATAGCCTCATGTATATTTTGATTTATATCACACACATTTGATATGTATCATGAAAGTCATGTTTTTTGATGAGATATATGAGATGAATAATGTTTTATGTGACCATGATATGATGTTATTGTATGCTTTGATCTTTCATGATGTATGATTTATGATTATGGATGCATATGTATGTATGTATGGATGCATTATGTTATGAGATGTTATTTCATGTTTACATGATGTGATGATGGATATCTATTTATTACACTTATGATGTGATATGCATGTTTGTATTGATTTGTGGATGCAGGATGTACGATGATGATATGATATGATATGATCATGATTTTTTTTGTATTTTTATATGATTTCTCATGATTATGCAAGATGGATGATATGAGATGGTACTAGTGGTTTTATGGATGTAGGGTGGATACATATGTTTTTGTTATATGTCATGATACTTCGATAAGGATGTTAGTATGGATAGAAGAATGAGATAGAATAAGATGATTAGATAGAACATGATAATGATGTTGATCAGGATACAAATAAACCTATAATTATTCAAATGGATTTCATTAGATATGTGGTGAGATAGGATATATGATTTTTCTTTTTCTTTTTATGTTATGCTAATTAACATAGAGCAATCCTTATTTTGATATAGCAAGTAGGCATGATGCACCAAGGTATGAAGAACTAGGGTGACATTATATCTATTGCATGGAATTTGAATCTACAAAAAAATGGGAGTATCCTTGTTCATACCTGACATACATACACCTTGTTTGATCACATAATAGAATGAAGCCATTGAAGTAAGGAGACCAATACACAAAAGATATAAAGAGCTTGATATGCACCAGCTATTGTGTTACTTGAGACTATCCCTACACACACAAGGAAAGTATTCTCCAATGTCATATTGCAATAACATACAATAAGCACGGTAGATCAAAACAATGAAAATTCCCCATTACGCACCTTGTAGACACACCAAGATATTGAAGATCAAGGCAGTTTTGAGTGAGCGATGTAAAATGAGACAAAAGATAAAACCGAAAGAAAAGACTAAAAATGACAACTATCAATGCCATCATATCTCTTTCCAGAGAGATTTGTTTTAGGTGATGTGTAAAATGATGTCTATTGTAGGAATGGTATATCTATTAAGATGTTCATTAGATGTTGATTTGTTTTAAATGTTTGTGTTGTTGATATGAAGGTTTTAGACATGTTTGATAATAATCAAGACTCGCGACTTTGCGTGAAAATTTATGTTTCGACAATTGTTGTATTTGTACTTGCTTCTATTTGTTTCGCCAAAGGTGAGGATGATGATAGGTTTATTATGGATGAT
Source organism: Sequoia sempervirens (assembly GCA_007258455.2). NCBI lineage: Eukaryota > Viridiplantae > Streptophyta > Pinopsida > Cupressales > Cupressaceae > Sequoia > Sequoia sempervirens. Next base: position 14,402 of record VDFB02337839.1, read on the forward strand.
CAATTTATTGCGGATGAAAATGAAGTGGGATGAATGATTGTTTCTTTCTTGGAATATTTCAATGTTTTTCAATTTTTAAAATGTTTTGAGGCCGTTTTTTGGAACTGACATTTTCTAAGTTTGTTTTTGGTATTTTGAAAATATTTGAATGTTTTTTTCTTTTCAACATAGTGGGATTGAGAGAACAAGACCTAAGGGACAAACCTATGCCTCAAGGGCTCATCTTTGTTGGCCTTTCCTATGTGAATGTGCAAAGGCTTCGTAGTTTGATCATTTAGACTTGGATTAACACATACTTGGATGGTCAATGATGATGTGTTTTGGATTTTGACATTTTTTGGATGTTTTTGGAGTTTGTTTGAGAATTTTTGAATGTTATCTAGATGTTTTTGAGGATTTTGATGTTATTTTGATGTTTAGGGTTTCCCAACATTTTTTAATGTTTTTGATATTTTCAAAGTTATTTGGATGTTTTTAAGCAACTTAAGTGATATACAAGAATCTATGTTGATGAATAGGTGTATTAAGATTCCTCCAGTCATGTGTTAGATCATTTTGATAGAGGTAAGACAAATTGACCTTACAATAATTCCAAGTAATACTGATAGAGATAGATACTCATCGAACACCAAGCCATGATAGGGATGGAGATGGATGGATGGATATGCATGAATAAATATTTATTATGAATGGATGAAAGGATAAAGAGTATTTGATAGATGGTAGATGATGCTTATTTACACAAGGTGCCTATTTTCCAGGTTTTCACCAAGGTACTTACCCAAAGTGACACCAAAGTGGTTTTCACTAGAGGATGGTTTTTCTCTTTACTATTTTTATCCTTGTTTTTATTTTTCTATTTTATTTTTTATTTTTTGGGTTTTTTTGGAATAATGTACCCCTCATGGGGTAGGCATAGAACCTCTTGAGATGATTGTTGTTGATAGGATCTTGTAAGGAATTCCCTTTAGGTTTAGCTAACTAGTATGCTCCAAATCCATAGCTTGTAGTGATAAAAAAGGCCCCAACTAGTTAGGTTCAAAATTCCCTTTGTTGTCTTGATCTAACTGATTTTTTTTATTCTCTTTAAGGACAAGGTCTCCTCTTTGGAAGTGTTAGCCCTTGATCTTCTTTTTTTAGCTTCTATGCAACCAATTCTGATAGGCTTGCAAGTGATTCAATGCTTCTAAATGATGCTCATCTAGCAACTCAAGTTCATTCAACTTGGAAGTCTTGTATTCTTGATCATTAATTAAGTGTTGCAATGAAACTCTCAATGATAGGAACTCGACCTCAATGGGTAGGATAACTTTAGTTATGTATACCAAGGAATAGGAAGTAGCACTAGTGGATATTCTGATACTGGCTTGGTATGCCCATAAGGTGGGATTCAATTGTAAGTGTCAATCCTAGCTAGCGTCATTAATAGTCTTCTTCAAGATCTTGATGATCATATTGTTATATGCTTCTACTGACCATTTCCTTGAGGGTGGTAAGGTGTAGAGAAATGATGCTATATATGGAGTTGGTTGCAAAGTTCTTAGACATCTTGATTTTTGAAAGGAGTTCCATTATTTGTGATAATGGAATGTGGAACACAGTAGCAACTAATTAGGTAGTTCAAGATGAACTTGGAAATCTATTTTCTCGTGATATAGGTCATTGGAATGGATTCTATCCACTTCATAAAATACTCAGTGGCAGTAATTATGAATTTGTGACCATTAGATGAGGTAGGTGTTATTTTCCCAATGAGATCGAGCCCCCACTGTGAGAAAGGCCATGGTGTAGTGATAGGTCGAATCTCTTGAGCTGGAACATGAATGAGGTCACCATGTTGTTGACATTGTAAGAACTTCTTTACAAACTTATTAGCCTCATGTTCCATGGTAGGCCAAAAGTAACCCGTTCTAAGAAACTTCTTTGATAAGGTAACGTCATTTGAATGTGATCTTTAGATGCCTTCGTGTACCTCTTTTAAGGTGATTAAATCTTCTTCTTAGTTAATACATCTTAGTAACATTGTATCAAGAATTCTTTAATAAATGGTATCGCTAATAATGATGAAGTGAGAGGACTGGTGGATAAAATTTTTGTGAAGGTTATTAGTGAGATCAGATGGAAGGATACCACAATGAAGGTATGGGCAGATATCATGGTACCAAGGGGAGTCGAGACCAACAATTTCACACACAAATTTTGATTCATGGATGTCAAAATCCGGTATGAGAAGCTGCTCCACGAGGAATTCACATTTTAGGCTCTTATGTGACATGTCCAATAAAGATCTAATGGTTTCCATTACATTTTTTTCTTTGTTGTTGAATCTCGAGATCTACTCAAAGGTGATATTTATGAAATATTCTTTAACACTATCAACCATTCTTTTGTAAGGCATTAGCTTATCATCCTTAGTTTGATAGTTTTCATTCACACGTATGACCACCAACTAGGAATCACCATATACCTGGACTTCCTAAATCTACCATCATATAGTCATTCTTAGCCCTGTGACAAGAGCTTCATACTCTGCTATGTTATTTGTGCATGGAAAAGTTGGCCTATATGATTTCAGGGGTGATGAATAAGATTATTTCCCCTTATCCGTGTTTTGTATGGAAACCATCAAAGTATAGCTTCCACTGATTTTTTGACTTAAGAGTGAATATTGTTTCATCTACAAAATTCAAACACCAGTGGGTTTTTAACATATATTGGAGCTTCAACTAATTGATATGTTATGAATTGTTCTTTGATAGCCTTTTGGTCCACATACTTAATGTTGAACTTTCTTAGGATCATAATCCATTTAGCCATATGTCCTATGAGAGTTTCCTTTGATAACAGATATTTCAATGGATCGACCTTAGAAATAAGCTTGATTTTATGGGTTAACATATAGTGTCATAGCTTTTGAGAAGCAAAAACTACTGCTAGACAAGCTCTTTTAATGGAAGTGTAATTAAGCTTGTATCCCACTAAGGTCTTGTTGATGTAATATATGGCTCTTTCCTTCCCTGATTCATTATGTTGTGCTAGGAGAGCTCCTAATGCTATTGATGTTGTTGAAATATGCAGTATCAAGGGTTTATCTAAAACTGGTGTCATTAAGACTAGCAGTGATGTGAGGTGATCCTTCAATTGCTGGAAAGGCTATTGGAAATGATGATCCCATTTAAAACAAACACCTTTATGAAGAAGATGTGTGAAAGGACGAAATTTGTTAGCCAACTATGTAATGAACCTCCTAATAGACTGAAGCTTTCCTTGTAGACTGTGAATTTGTTTGAGTGTTTTAGGTGGTTGCATCTCAATGATGGCTTTGACTTTGGTAGGGTCCACTTCAATTCCCCTTTATGATACAATATATCCCAAAAGCTTCCCTAAAGTGACTCCAAAGACACATTTCTTTGAATCTAATCTCACTTGATATTTCTTGAGCCTATCAAATATTTGAGCTAAGACCTCAAGATGTCATTTTCTTGTGATAGATTTTGCAAGTATGTGTAGACACTTAAAATTGTCCTGAATGATATTACACACTTGAATCTAGTTACTGACATCATTTCATCCTAAAATCCATCTTATTTTCACTTTTTTGATTAAATAAGCCTAGCTATTTAATTAAATGAATCATTTTCGTCTATTAATCTAATTAATTTAATTAGGTCAATTCCCACCCTTTCACATTCACCTTTCATCCTGTTTAATTGAATAAAATGAATTATTTAATTTAAACACCTTATGTCCTCTCATTTAATTGAATAATTATAAATTATTGAATTAAATGCCATTTGCATCTCCTTTTCATTAAATAAACTAATTATTTAATGATAATCCTTATATTCTCCAACTTGCACAATTAAAACTTGGTTTTAATTAACAAATTACTAATTTTCCTCACCAATCCACTTGCATAGGGAATATTCCAAAGGAATATTCTTTCCTAAAAAACTCTGTAACAATCTTTCTAACAACTTTAAAAGTGTGTTTGTTTGAATCATTGTGAGCCCTTAATGGTTTCTTTGATCCATGTGATCTTTGATTCTCATCCATTGATGAGAATCCTTGATCCATGTCTTCACCCTTGATTCCATCTTGACCATTGATTGATCTTTTTCATCTTTACCCTTGATTCTTCATTTTATCTCTTATAAATACCTCACATTTGGAGAGAAATGGATCCACTTCCATCAAAGAAAAGTTATGCTGCTCATTTGAATACTATATTTATTCATCCTTCCATCCATTATCAAGATTTTTCATCCTTTTCATCCATCCTTAGCATAGTTTCATCCATTTTATCTCAATATTTCATCAATGGAGTTTGATTAAACGCTTGTATTATCCAAGGGATTGGGAAAGGGTCATTATTCCATATCAATACGACACCACTCCCCCTATGGGATAAGGTTTGGAGTTCTAGATTAGGTTTCTTTTACACTTTCATGTTTTTTTTATGCTTCGTTTAATGGTTTTTTGGTTTTGGAAGCTTTCGAACATCTCATTGGGATTTTAGCTTAAGGGGTTAAATATAGCTTAAATCCATTAGCATCTAGTGTATTTAACTCATACTATGACTATGATCACAGTATGTCATCTACATAATTTTCTTGGATCTTATGAAACATATCATGGAAGATGATGGTCATCGCTCTCTGATATGTAGCTCCAACATTTTTTTTGACCAAATGGCATGATGTTCCAGCAATAGGTTCCCCATGGACATGTGAATACAGTTTTATTTTGGTCTTCCTTAGCTATCATTATCTAGTTATATCCTAAAAAATTTTGCATGAGAGACAACATATCATGTCCAACTATTAGATCCACACTAATATCTATATTTTGCAATGGAAAATATTCTTTCGGACATGATTTATTTAAGTCTCTGAAATCTATGCATATTTGGATGCCCCCAGTGGGTTTTGATATTGGTGCTAGGTTTGAAACCCAATCTAGATAATTAATAGGTCTTATGAAACCTACATTGAGCAACTTCTGCAATTCAACTTTGACCAATAGTGCTATTTGCATATGCTTTTTCCTTAACTTTTGTTTCACAGGTTTAGTATTAGGATGTACTATCAAGTGGTGCACTGCTAATGAAGTATCCAATCCTTGCATATCTACATAGGACCAAGAAAAGTTGACTTTCCTTTCTTTTAGGAATTTTTCTAGATTATGTTGTTCTTCATCATAAAGGGAGGTAGCATATAAGGTCATGTGAGGTTGCTCGGTGGTCCCAAAATTCACTATTTGTGCATCTTCCACAAGCACTGTTGATTTTTCCTTATCCATCATGACTTTAGGGAGATTGAATCCTTCATCCTTAGGTTCCTCAAGGAGGTTTTCACCATCGGATGTGTCCTTTGTTTTTACTTCTTCTCTATCCAAAAGTGCCACAATATGGTTTTCACTTGGGAATCTTGTTTTGATTTTAAGATTCATAATTTTATGATTGAAGGATTCATTTATATCCCCAAAGTATGCTTGGGTATAAGTTCAATTTCAAAACCTGCTTTCTGATCTCCAAAAGGTTATTTCATCTTTGAGCCCCATGAATTATGTGATAGCCTCATCATTTTCAAATGAATCAAGAATCAATGCTTGTTGTTGGTCCAAATCTATGACTAGCTGAGGATAGATAAGTTCAAGTTCATTGTCTTGGAGCGGAGATGTGAAGGATGTAGCATGGTAATAGTGTATATTGAGGCATTGTCGAATAAATCCGTTATACACATGGGCAAGTCATCGATATTTTTTTCATTAGATGGGTTAGACCAAGAAGAAGCTTCAACTTCCTCATTTAAGATATCCTCAATGAGAGGGATCACATTTTTGTTTGAGTCATACCCAAGACCTTTGTTTTTTTGGTCTCTTTTCTAAGATAATGGGTTCACGTATACCTTATTTATTTAAGCCAAGTCCACCGGTACCTATATATCCCATATTTTTTATCAATAGATAACCTTTGTTGTTTGTGTCCACAAGAAGAGGAGGTTCCTATTGTTCCTCTTGGTATACCCATTTGGAAAGATCTCCTTTGTCTATGACTTTTGCATTTAGTTCATTCCATCTTATGAAGATAGTTGGTTTAAACTTGATGATTTTAGTCACTTTCTCGATGTGGTGGGGTTTACCATATGATTTGGGAGAAATTGGTAGTTTTCCCGCATTGAAGGATTCATTGAGGTTGTAGTCACTACAACCATTGTATTTTATCTACACTTTGATTTTAGGGATTATTTGTTGAGTCTTTGATGTAGATGCAAGTGTTGTTGGATCAACATAGGAGGATGGAAGTTGAACTATATCATTATTTGGAACTTGTAGCAGCCTGCGATATTTTTCTTCCATACTTTTATAATATTAAAAGGATTCAAGGTCACCATGGATGGTAACTTATTTCTCATTGTATGGAAATTTAATGCACTGATGATAGATATATGCTATAGCCTACATGGCATGGATCCATGGGAAACCGAAAAGAATATTATACAAAAATTCAAGGTCTAAGACTTGGCATGTTGTCTCTACAATTGTGGAACCTAATTGTATAGGTAGCTTGATCGTTCCTTTTGAATCCCATTCATTATCATCATAGACCCTAATGGTGATACATTTTTCTCTTTTAATTACTTCCTCGGAGTAACCCAAGTGTTTGACTAGCTGAAGGGTATAAATGTTCAAACCCGTACCTCCATCTATCAAGACCCTTTTCACCTTATGTTTGTGAAGATATACTTCAAGGTGTAATGCTCAATTGTGAAATAATTTGGATAGAAGATCTTTCTCAATGAATACCAAGTGATGTGTCGATGCAATGTACCCCACAATGGCTTGAAATTGTTGGTGCCTATGAAATTCGATATGGATGATGAAAAAAGAGCTTTATTAAAAAAAAAATGTGCAAGTGAAATTCTCAAGAGTTCTAAAATGGAGATTTGGGTTGGTGTCTTCTTGAGATATTTGATCAAGCTATAATCCATAGGATTGTATTTTAATAGACCCATTGTTAGCGTAGGATCTCCTTGAATGGTAACTTTCCCTCTTTGTGTGGTGACTCCACACTCAAGATATGGTCCTTGTATAGTGACAACAAATATATGATTGTGATCACATTGTATATTTCCCACAACAGTGGCGTAGTTGAGATTAATGTTATTGTATGTTTTAGCTTTTCCCACATCATTTCCTTTACCATGGTCCGTCATAGGATTCTTGTATATTCCTGTCATTGTTTCCAGAATTTCTAGGTCATTGGTTGATGTTTACTTCACCATGATCAATGAGATCTTGTATAATGTTTTTGAGTTTCATGTAGTTTGAATGCTTATGACCTTTTGTGCAATGATATTTATAGTAGTCATTATCGTTGTACCATGAAGGTTTGAATTATGGCTCTTAATACTGTCTGAACTCGGGAATTATTATTAAGTTAGTTTGGATTAACTTACGCAAGATTGTTTCAATAGGTTCTCCCAATGGAGTGTATTTGCATCTTGGTGGATAATTAATTTTTCTTGGTGGTGGTGGTGCTCTTAGAAGATTAGTGTTTTGGAGATTTTGTTGATTTTTTTTGTTGTGTTTGATTAAGATGGTGTATTTATCACAAATTTTGTGTCTACCACATCATCATTAGTCACATTCTTGTTTTTGGCCCATATACAAGGTTTATCACTTGAATTAGATGGTTGGTGATTGTCCTTATAGATTTTCATTGGTCCTTTAGCAATGATTGCTCTCTCAATATTAAGTCCTTTTGAGATGAGTTCTTCAAAGGTTGTAACACATTCCATTCGTAATTGGAAGGTAAGAGTTGTGTTTAGGTTACTTGCAATGATCTCTACTTACTATTTTTTTAGCATTGGCCATTTGTACTTGCTCGCCTTGTGTCTCCATCTTTGTAGGAAAGAGGAAAATGCTTCTCCTTTTTTTTGTTTGAGGGTGTATAGTTCCTCTAGGGTGATTTCAACATCAATGTTGTAGGATAAATGAGCTACAAATTGATCTATTATTTCTTGAAATGTTCTTATTCCTTGCGGTAGATGTGAGAACCACTCAATAGCTTGTCCACCTAAACTGCATGGAAAGAGGTGCATTAGATATGAGTTGTTAGATGATACCTCCATGCAAGCTACGTAAAATTATCGTATATGCTCTTTTGGGTTACCATGTCCTTTGCATTTATCAAACTTCGACATCTCAAAGTTTGGGTGAAAGGGTAACATTGTTATGCTTTTGTTGAATGGGTATGGACATAAGTCTTGAACAATGCATTATTTCTTCATCTTTCCCATTTGTATATCCTAAATTTTTGTGTTAACATTTTAATTTGTGAGGATATATCTATAGGTGGAATGTTTGGTAGCAGATTGTAAGTGTTATATTGATTTGGATCTTGGTATGTAGGTGGGTTTGTGTCGTATGGATTGTATGGAGGTTGAGGAGCTGTTGGATATTGTGGATTGGGTTGGGGTGGAGGAGGTGCATTGTAAGGTCCATGTTGGTGTTGGGACCGTATGATATTAGGTTGTTGCAAGGTTTTTTGTTGTTGTTGTTCAAGTAATTGTTGTTGAGCTTACAATTGTTGGTGGGAAAGTAGTTGTTGTACTTGGAGTTGTTGTTGGTACACAATGTTTTATTGGTGTTGTGGGATAGGATTTGGTTGTTGGGGATTGATGTATTGATTTGGTGAAATGATATTGTGTTGGGGAGGTTGTTGATGGGGTTGTTCGTGAACATGTATGTTTTGTGAGGGAAGTTTGGTAAAAGGATTGTTCCCATAGTTCATCAAATTCGGATTTGGTATGTTCGTATTTGATTGATTGGTGTATGTGGGTGGATTGTTTGTATTCTGTAAACCTAGGTTGGTTGGAGTCCCTAGACTTTGAGTGTTATGTAGCATATTGTTATATTGATTTAAAAAGTTTGTTTTATCCACTCCTTGTAGAGTGACTGTGGGTTTACTTGGTGCATTTATCAAAGAAGGATTAGGTATTTGTTCAATGATATGTTATACTAAGGGGTCACTTCCTTGTGGATGGTTCCTTTCTCCAAAATTTGATAAGGTTGGTTGCTCCCTAAGTTGATTTATATAAAAATCTTATGGAAATTTAGCACTTGCTTGTGCGAGTTTTAACATGTATAGGTTTGGATCTAGAATTAACATAGCATCTATTGCCTTAACAAGAGATGGGTCTTGTGTCATCTTTAATATTTTCTCAGGTGTGAAGTCAAAGGGTTTGCTAGTGTCATCCACTATATGGACTATTTCAACTTGAAAGGGGTTGGGTTGCATTTTTGTTGGCAAAGGAATTTCATACCCTTTAGGATTGGTTTTAGGCATTCCATACACCTGATCACTAGTACTTGTGGTAGTGGCACTTGTGGTAGTGGGGGGAGCTAAACCACTAGGATTCTTCTTCATTTTATTTTTTTGTTGAGATCTAGTTGTGATCATAAAACTTGTAGTATCCTTAGGAGATGTGGATTTTGAGGGTGTATGAAGATGTGTTTGTGGAGGTGTTTGTGTTGCTTCAAATTTGGCTAGTAAAGACTATAGACAATGAAAAATGTCCTAAGCCTGTGAGTGTCATTTTTCTTCATCCTTTTCCTTCGATAATTGAATAATTTTAGTTACTCAATTATGTTTGATCATATTCCTCTATTAATTAAATATTTTTTAATAATTATTTAATTAATTCACTTTCTAATCTTTATTCTATCCTGATTGATTAAATAAACTAATCGCATCACTAATTTCTCCCTCTTCTTCAATAGTTAAATAAATTATTATTTATTTAATTATTTTGTCACCTTTCATCTATAGTTAAATAATTACCATTAATTATTTATCTATTCATGATCCTTTAATTCTTCTATAGTTAAATAATTATTAAAATTATTTAACTATCCATGCCACCTCCCCTATTAAATAATTAATCTAAATTAATTATTTAAGGTCTAATTTTCATCTCTCCATTTAATTAAATTGATAAATTTAATTAAATGCTCATCTTTTCATTTTCTCCAAATAAATAATTTGAACAAATTATTTATTTGCCACTTATCATCTCTCTCCATTTTTGAATAAATAATTTAAAATAAATTATTTATGCACCGCCTGGTCAAAGATGCTTTGTCATAATCCCCTGTCATAACATTCATTTATGTCATAAGTCTGCATGTCTTGCATGTGTGTCATAGCTGTCAGGTGTCATAGCCATCGGCGTCATAGCTTTTCCATGCATGGTATATTTTTGGTGCATCAATTTTGGACTGTTGATTTTGGCATATTTTATGAGACTTAATCTCAACCATCTATTTCATAACATCCCTCTCATGCATTCCCATCCATTGATCTTGGAATATTTCTAGAAGATTAATCCCAGCCGTCCATTCGAAAGGTTATCTATAAAAACAACCTTCCTTCTCCATTTTCAACTTAACAGCTATTCTTCTCCAACTTTCTACTTACAATTTGCAGGTATTTGCACAAGTTAGACTACAAATATGAGGGCATATTTGCAAAAGGAGAAATAGGAGAGCAAGAGAAGTGATTCAAGTTCAAGCATGGGGAGTATTTTGATTTGATGTTTTAGTTTCCTTATGTTTTCATTGTTTTCTCTTGTTTGGATGTGGTTTAATAGCTTAGTAGTGTTGGCTATCACTTTATCTATGCTATTTTATTTCTAACCCCATCTCACATTGGTGAACCCGACGTGAATCTTACAATTTTGTAGAGAAATTGGTTTGTTTTCTTGTTTGTTTTCGTTGTTTTGCAGGTTATAGCCAATAATTCATATGAAATCCCGTAATCTTCTTTTGAACACAGAAAAATGGGAGAATAAAATATTTTAAAACCATTATCTGGGTTTTGTAGGTCTTCTTCTCAGCTTTTCGGAACTTCAAACGGTTTAAAATTTCGTTAAGATTTGAGAAAGTTATGGCCATTTTAGTGATCGCAGTTTTTTAAGATTTAGCTGTTAAAACCCGAATTTTCTTTTGTTTATAACATTTTTGTTTTGCAGAATTTTGAAGGTCTATATCTTAGCTTTTCTTGTAGCGTGTGGCTTTGGAGTGGGGCTCCCAAAAACTGCTTCTTTTGGAGAAACAAAAAAATTGAGCTCTTAGTTTTTAGTTTTATTTAATTTATTTTTCTTAGTTTACTTTAGTCTCTTCATTTTCTAGTTTAGTTATTTACTAACTTTTAGTTTGGTTTTTAATCTCTTGTTCTAACTTAGTTTTTTTTGCAGCTTTCTCATTGGTCCAAGACATTTATGAAATTACTAACATGTGGGTTTGCAGCGCTCGTGAGTCAAAGACATATATCTAAACTACTGACATACGATTTTGCAGCTACATTTGTCAAAGACTAATCTTTCAAATCATCTGTTTGTGATTTTTAGTTTACGAACATTTCTTTTGGTGCACTAAAATGAACTTCTATTTGTAGGTGTTTGATTATGCTTGATGTGGTAGGTGATTATGCTCTCACCCTATGAAAACTTGGTGATCAGAAAACCAAACCCAGTTTATTTTTTGTAACCTTTAAGACTTAGTAATCGAAGTATCCTCTCCCCTTGCGCTTTCGGGTGATCCTGGGTGTAAGAGAAACGGTTACTGACTCTAGAACTTGGGTCTGTTCTGGTGGGAAAAGGTACTCACCCCAGGATGACTCAGACTGGTAGCACCTTGAACCCGAGGGACTTCCAGCCAGTATATAAAAGTGGATTCTTGGGGAAAGCCCAAGAATCACGTGTATGGTTCCAACAAGATGGATCTGAAAGGGGACTCTCGCCGCATGGATCATGCCCTATGAACGGAATGCCCTTACTAAACATCTATTGTCTTAGAAGCCAACCATTTTTCAGCCGTTGCTTGGTATAGTGCAAGGTACAATATCATGCCCGAAGACACTCACTACTGATCCCCTTGAGTAGAGATAGCAATTCTTGGAAAGTGACTACCCAAGAATTCAAAGTTGGTGTGCCCGAATGACGCTAATGAGCCATGGAGGGGAGCCAGTGCCACCAAACTTCTAAGCTATCCGCTTTCGAGAAGGAAAGGTGTTTAGCACCAATTCAGGGTATATCGGTGGGCTATATCAAGTATACAAACCCTTGGCCTATTGGCCTATTAGGATTGTGCTTGTCTCATGTGCATACACCAAAACATCGTGTTTCTCAAGTGTTTTATGGATTTTCAAACAATATACACAACATTCACAAATCTGGACACAAACAATCAACCTCAGACAACTTAGACTTTTCAATAAAACATAAAAAAAAAAATCTCAACCTGCTGTCAAACATTTTTTTCTAAGAGGTCTCCGTCAGAAACCAACTTTGAAATTGCTCAAAATCTTTATTATTCAACCATTAGTTTGTATTCTTGACCATAGGTTTAATCTTTCAAATTTTAGTTGCATGCATTAGGTTTCATAATCATAAATTCTGGCATTAGCTTGACCCTAGGTTTTCATCTTTGCATACTTTGGATTAGGTTAACCTCATCACAATTTGCAAAATCATTGCTTTCGAAACTAGGTTAGCTTGGACTTAATCATCATTCCTTTTTTTAGTCATTGTCCCTTTTGTGAGAATCTCTAACTCAACAGTCTAGTTAGGAAACCTCACTAGTCATCTTGAACTTGTCACTTTGTCATTTTCAACAAGTCCTTTGGTAACCAAAATAAAAAAACAAAGACTAAGCTTAGAGTGTTTAGGTATCCTTTTCTCCAAATTGCATTCTAGTTTATACCTTGCATACTAAATTCCCAAAAAAATACAAAAACATTATTCATCCTAATTGTTATTTTGAACCTAGACTTGGCATTAGTTGCATCTTTAGTCGACATAATCATCTTAGTCCTTATTTTGCACTTTGTCATCATTTTCATCCTAGTCATAATCGTCACTTTCACTTTTCGGCATTACGCATTTCCTTAGGTACACATTATCATCTCGTTGCATTGTCATCCATTATTACACAAAAAGACAAAAACATAGACTAATGTCATACTTGCATTGTCATCATCTTCGTTTGAGCAATCTCTTTGATGGTGGAAACAATACTTCAAAGAAAGAAAAGAAAAATGGCAGACTTTGGACAAGACTTTGACAACAACACCAACACCAACACCAATCCCAACATTGACAATAACACTTATGACACAAACCAACACTGGACTTTTTTCGACCCATTTCACAACATGAACACACAATCTTCCATGAGCATGCCATCTTCATCACAAAACCTTTTTGAACTATTCATACAAAGAGACCAAAATGGACAAGTCTATGCTAAAGACTTGGAAGCTACAGCGCAAAATCCTGATGTAGCTTCCTTTGTGGAAAACTTAGTCCTACATGACCCTCAAAGGTATCTATCCATGCTCTTGGACCAAGGGGTTAAACTATCACATGGCTTTGACTTTAATACTTTGAGACCAACATCACCTATGTACCCTTCCTACCAACAACCCATCAACCCAAGTCCTCCATTCATCAACCCCCACTATCAAGAATCACTTAACGAAAATCCTATCATTAATCTCCAACACATGTCCAGTTATTAGCCTTATCCTAACCTTGACAAGGGAAACCAACTATCCACTAGTCCATTACGAGTCTCCACGTCATATTCATGTCCTTCTCCTAGTCCTACATGACCGTCTACCAACTCATGTCAAGTCTCCACATCATACTATATCGATCCCGTCCAAGTCTCCACGTCATATCTTAGTCAACCTTACACTAGTCCAGTCCCAGTCTCCATGTCCTATCCTAGTCCCTCATCCATCAATCCCTTCCAAGCCTCCATGTCCTCTCCTAGTCCTTCATCCACTAATCCTTTCCAAAACACTTCATCCCAATGTACATTTAGTCATGAAAATTCTATCCTTGTCCAAATTCCCATGCCATTGTCTATATTTGAGGATACATGTCAAAATGAAAACCCAAAGCATGACATTATAACTGCACCTTCATGTCAAAGTAGTCCATCTCATGACCCTATCTTTCAGTCCATTCAAGAAATCCTTCAAGACAATCATGACATCCAAAATACAACTACCCTTGACAAAGACTCCAATCCCAATTATATTGTCGACAACAACCCCATCTTTGACCAAGACACTACCATTGACCAAGAAATCCAAAACGATCCACTCATCGACCTTTATGCCATTCATGAACAAACATCTGAGACTAATCCTACTCAAAATCCAAGCACATCCACTTCCCAAAATGAGACACTTGCCTCCATGGGACACATAGATGATTTTACTCCAAAACAAGAGTCTTCTATGGACATATTTGCAAATGATCAAGCTATAGCTAAATCTGGTAGACTCTATGACAATGACCATAAAGACAGTTTCGACGTCGACTTGGAAGCACCCATAGAATCATCTGAATTTGACATGTCACAAAATCAGACCAAGGATGTTAATCAGACCAAAGACATCCCACATGTCAACGAAGTCACAACGTCTTATCAGCTAGGGTCATCTATCTTTGTTAGAGTAGGCTTCCTTGTAGACGAAAATATTCCAAGTGACAGTGTCCACATACATCATGATGGGTTAGCATCTTGCTTCCAAAATAAAAAATACCCCATCGCAAACAAAATTTGTCAAGGCATGTAATATCAAGGCAAAGGACTAGGCATACACGAGCAAGGCATTCGAGAACCAATACAACTTTGAAAATATTAGACATCAAGGTCTCGGCTATTCCTTGGATAGCAAATCAAACAATGTCAGTGGTACCTCCTCAATATTGGGGGCAACTTTATCAGATACAAATGTCAAAATGGAGTCCATGAGTGATCCTTGTCATAAGATTTCTGCCAACACCTCTTCCATCTACACCATAAACTATCATTCTCAACATTTTAAACCTTCCCTTTGGAACCAACAAAGACAAAAGTCATACAAATCAAAAGATCAAAATCAAATGTCAAAGGCCATTGAATCAAAAAAAAAGACAAGTGGACAAATGAAATTAAAATGGATCCCAAAGACAAGTGGATCAAGCAAAGAAAATATGTCAAAATAAAAAGTCAATCACAACGTGGAGCCACAAGAAAAGAAGACTCCCACATATAATAAATGTCCACCTCCTTCAAAATAGTCATCAAGAAAGGCATATAAAAGTGTTGGTTCCAAATGTTATTACAATCAAAATTCCAAACCCTGTCACCCACCCTCCCAAGTTTGGAAAATAAAAAGTGATTTATCCAAATGTCCAAACAACTCCTTCATATCTACCATCAAAAGTCATATTCCTACATCTCGCCTAAAGTCCAAACATACCATGTCACAAATCCACTGCATCATGGTAGAAACTCTTTATCACAAGGACTCTCATGGCACTCTATCACGATGTGCGTATTCTGATAAGGCCAACTCTAGTATCAGAAAGGATCACAATGACATCAATCCATTATATCTGAGCGCTATGATCCTGACAAGGCAACTACTTCAGAAAGGTCATTATTGGCACATCATGGCACCAGTTTCTACAGCGACACCTTCAACAGCTTCAAAACAATTAGTGGACATCCAAGGCATCCTATCTGTATAAAAATTGAAAAATACACAAAAAAATGGAAAATACAAAAAAATTGTCACCCTGATGAAAACCTGGCAAACAGGCATCTTGGTAACACCAAAAAAAAAAATAGAGGAAAAAAAAGAATGAAAATAGTAAAGAGAAAAAAATTCATCCAACGGTGAAAACTTGGCAAATAGGCGCCCTGGATAAGTACCATGATGAAAACCTGGCAAATAGGCGTCATGTGTAAAATAAATTATCTATGTGGACCATTACACTTGGGGGCAAGTTGTTTCATTTCCCATGCCTTTCCTCATGACATTTCCATTTGTCCATTTAATCCATATCATTCCCCTGCCCATTTTCCCACCTACCTTGGTCTTGACATAAAATATGCAAACATAAATCATGCTTTGGGGAAAAATCTTGACATGTCAATCATTTAGTCACAAACTATGCATGCAACATCATGTCATTGTCATCATAACCTCATTATCCCTATGCGACACAGTCCTTGAAGATCATATGCCAATTCCTCTAGTCGCATGTCTCCTACCAAGGCCACCTATCAGTCTTTCATGTCTATCACCTATCTTGGTTTTCCCTTGTCAATTGTTTAAGGATACTCCATCATCCAATTCAGTCATGAACACAAGTCATTCCAATCATGCTATGCAACCCCCCCATCAAACAACGTCCTCATTATCACTTGTCAATTGGTATTCAACTTGACTAGCGACACAATCATGTCTATCCTTGGAATCATTCACATGCATCATAAATATGTCAAAATCCCTAAAAATCATAAAATGTCCTAAAAAAAGACCTAAAAATAAAAAATGTCTTGAAAAAAGACCTAAAAAATCATAAAATGTCTTGAAAAAAGACCTAAAAATCATAAAATGTCTTGAAAAAAGACCTAAAATCAAAAAATATCCTAAAAA
Source organism: Sequoia sempervirens (assembly GCA_007258455.2). Lineage (NCBI taxonomy): Eukaryota > Viridiplantae > Streptophyta > Pinopsida > Cupressales > Cupressaceae > Sequoia > Sequoia sempervirens. The sequence continues at coordinate 30,912 of VDFB02337839.1, forward strand.
ATACCTAAAAATCATAAAATGTCTTTAAAAAAAGACCTAAAAATCAAAAAATGTCCTGAAAAAATACCTAAAAATCAAAAAATGTCTTGAAAAAATATCTAAAAATTGAAAAATGTCTTAAAAAAATACCTAAAAATTGAAAAACGTCCTGGAGAAAACACAAAAATTCTAAAAAATAGTCATGTCAGTCAAAACAGTCACATCAATTCAAGTCTTGATTAGTCTTTGTCATTTTCCGAACTACGTTGTCTATGCGCATTTGCTACGTAGGCAAGACTCATGTTTGAGCCCCCGAGACATTAGGTCAGTCCTAGTAGGTTTGTCAAAATATGTCATGACTCAATCTTTGGTCAATAAGACAAAGTTAGTGGTCGTGTCGAACTACGAGGTCTCTGAGTGTATGACGTAGGCAAGGCCATCTGTCAATGAGCCCCCGAGGCCACACTAGGTCAGTCCATTAGGGTTCATTGCATAGTTTTCTCACACCTCAAATTTATCATGATCTTTTTCACAATTCAAACAGACAATTTACCCAAGCAAACTTCGACAATTTTCCAATCAAATATGACAACCACCTTGGCATATCAGATTCATGCAAATTCAGTCAACTTTGGTCAAACCTTGTCACAATTCAGTCAAACCTTGTCAAAACAGCAAAATCGTCAAATCTTGCTTACTCTACAGATGTGTCCTTCTGAAGGGTAGCCCGTCATTTAATCATGCCCTAGGATGCATCCTTCTTAGGCATCGTCACAGTCATCTGGCATTTTGAGGATTCTCACAACATTCGAGATATGCTCCTCTTGACATCGACAATATTCAGGATGTGTCCTTCCTAAATCTGGCATCTTGGCATCGACATCATTTGGGATGTGTCCTTCCCGAATCTTGACATCAACTTGGCATTTTGGCATCAACATCATTCGAGATGTGTCCTTCCTGAATTTGACAATCTTGACATCGACACTGTTTGGGATGTGTCCTTCCCAAACTTGACATCAATTTGGCATCTCAACATCGACATTTTTCAGGATGTTTCCTTCCTAAACTTGACATCAATTCGACATCTTGACATCAACCTCGTTCGGGATGTGTCCTTCCCAAATTTGGTATCACTCTGGCATCAACGTCATTCAAAATGTGTCCTTTCTGAATTTGACATCTTGGCATCGTTTAGGATGTGTCCATCCTAAACTTGACACCAATCTGGCATCTTCATATCGTCAACCCTGACATTTTGACACCAAGACATCTGACATTCCACCAAACTTGACAAACTTAACATTTTGACATTTAGACACTTGGCAAGCACTTGGCATTTAATTTTATGATGTTTGTTTTGTCTTTTGGAAATCATGATGCTAGTTCCTCAAGGATGTCCTAACAACAAGATTTAGAGGAGCAATGATGTTTCATGATTTGTCTTGTCTGTCTTTATTGTTTTTGGTTGATTATGACAAAAAGACTGGGGCAATCACTCTCTTAGTATGAGTCATGATCATCCTTGTCTGCGGTTGCTTGTCTCACGTGATGGTACAACCTTGCACACCTTGGTCTATCTCATATCATGGTGTTTGTTGGCCATTATAATAATCTGCCCAATGATGATAAATATAAAAATGTAAGCATGAAAGTTGGTTCCCTTATCATTTTTCGTCTAGCTTTCCATCTTCATCCTCCCTTCTCTTCCACGCTAATATTCATCCCCTTCCAAGCTAACATTTATTCTATCCTTCATCCTCTAGTGTTATCATCCATTTCGAGAGCACACTCGTGTTCTTTGAACTCACCTGTCCTCTCGAGGGGGCATACACAACCCTCCTCGTCATTCTTCTTTCACTGGGGCATATTTCAAAATTAAATTTCTTTGTCACAATGCGATGAACTGCATTATGTCAAAGAGGGGCAAAATGTAGACAATGAAAAATGTCCTAAGCCTGTGAGTGTCATTTTTATTCATCCTCTTCCTTCGATAATTGAATAATTTTAGTTACTCAATTATGTTTGATCATATTCCTCTATTAATTAAATAATTTTTAATAATTATTTAATTAATTCACTTTCTAATCTTTATTCTATCCTGATCGATTAAATAAACTAATCGCGTCACTATTTCTCCCTCTTCTTCAATAGTTAAATAAATTATTATTTATTTAATTATTTTGTCACCTTTCATCTATAGTTAAATAATTACCATTAATTATTTATCTATTCATGATCCTTTAATTCTTCTATAGTTAAATAATTATTAAAATTATTTAACTATCCATGCCACCTCCCCTATTAAATAATTAATCTAAATTAATTATTTAAGGTCTAATTTTCATAAATACTCCTCTTTTCATTTTCTCCAAATAAATAATTTGAACAAATTATTTATTTGCCACTTGTCATCTCTCTCCATTTTTGAATAAATAATTTAAAATAAATTATTTATGCACCACCTAGTCAAAGATGCTCTGTCATAATCCCCTATCATAACATTCATTTTTGTCATAAGTCTGCATGTTTTGCATGTCTGTCATAGCTGTCAGGTGTCATAGTCGTCAGCGTCATAGCTTTTCCATGCATGGCATATTTTTGGTGCATCAATTCTGGACCGTTGATCTTGACATCTTTTCTGAGACTTAATCTCAACCATCTATTTCATAACATCCCTCTCATGCATTCCCATCCATTGATCTTGGAATATTTCTAGAAGATTAATCTCAACCGTCCATTCGAAAGGTTGTCTATAAAAACAACCTTCCTTCTCCATTTTCAGCTTAACATATTCTTCTCCAACTTTCTACTTACAATTTGCAGGTATTTGCACAAGTTAGACTACAAATCTGAGGGCATATTTGCAAAAGGAGAAATAGGAGAGCAAGAGAAGTGATTCAAGTTCAAGCATGGGGAGTATTTTGATTTGATGTTTTAGTTTCCTTATGTTTTCATTGTTTTCTCTTGTTTGGATGTGGTTTAATAGCTTAGTAGTGTTGGCTATCACTTTATCTATGTTATTTTATTTCTAACCCCATCTCACAAAGACAACCTAAGCCTCTTTGGACCAATGATGAATGTTGTTTGGATGAATGGATGGAGTGAACCCTTGAATTTTGGACAAAGTTTGTTTAGGATAAAATCTCTTGTTTAAGATGTGTTTAGGGATGATCCTTGCTTGTACTAGACAAATTAGTCCAAGCTAAGGAGAATGATAATGAGATTCATAAACTTTGGGAGTAGACTAATGACTCCAAAGCAAGTTAACTCACAATGTTTTGACACTAATTCAACAAGTACTTGAAAGAAGACAATTTTTCAAGTAAAGAGCTAAACTAGGAGATGATGGTAGATATTTGAACCAAAAGTGAGCTATGCCAATTTCTAGGTTGTTTGTTTTGAATGTATTCGTTTTTTGTTTGTGATGTGGTTGAATTGATCCAGTGACAACTAAAGGTGTTTAGACTAGTCTAATGTAAAGTAGTGATGTGAGATGATGATGGAAATGTGTATGTTTGCTACTATTTTGAATGATTAGGATAACTACAGGTCTTTTTTGCATGAATCTCAAGTTTTTCAATGTTTCCTAGTCAAAATTTATAATCTAGAAAATTGTAGGGTTCTTTATATCTTTGCTAACAGTCAAAAGCGTTGAGATATAGTCAAAGGCATTGAACTTTTTGTGACAAAGGAATCAAAATACATGCAAAGGCGCTAAGATACAACATAAGCATCACACTATTGAATGAAAGGTGTCAAGATGCAGATATTGTTGATTTACTCTGAGACAAAGGTGCCAAGATGCACAAACATGTCGAGATGCAAATAGAGGTGTTATTTTGACCAAAAAAAGAATCTATTTGCAAACAGAGGTGTCACATTATGAAAGTCGAAGGCGTCACTTTTTCTCAAAGGTTGAATTTTGCCAGTTTGACCTAGGGTTTTTATTTTTTAAAGTTTGATTTGTGTTTAATTGATCTAGCAAGTGATAGAAAACAACAAAAACATGTAGGATTTGATTCAATGGATGTTTGGAATATTTTTTCATGTCTTCTTCAACAAGACCACACTAATTGGTACCATGGGTATATTTACAATAAAGAAACACCATAGATACACATCTTATTTTAGTGGTAGATTGGGATGACAATTTATAGTGGGCCCACCCACCAAAGCTATACTTCCATGATGAGTGAGTGACTAGAGTATGCCAAGGTCATATACCACCTTGATACCTCTCACCTTGAAAGGAAAAGATCCCAACAAGGAATATCGGTCACCTCAAGGAAGGGAAATACATGGTGAGTAACTTCACACATTGATCCTTGTACGTTGCACCACTATAAACTGACAGTTAACAAATGGATCTTAGGGTTCTAGATTTAAACAAGTTCGTAGTAGGGGTCTTTCATGAACAAATAGCTCATCTAATATGCTCAATTCAAGAGGGGTCTCCTCTCTTCTCATCACCTATACATGTCTTGATGAACTGAAGGTCATGAGACTTGGCTTGAACGACGTGAGCCACTCCTTGGGGTACAACTTTCGTTCTCCCCCCTTTACATAGTCTGTTGAGAAATGTGCTTGAGATCAAAACTTGAGGTGATGAGGCCCCCAAGCAAGTCTAACTTGAAATAAATGAAATTAGTGTTTCTTTTGATCCCCAAGATTGTTCTTAGGAGTCGCGAGGGGAGCGCATCCACAACACTATACCTCAAGGTGTACAAACAGATTGCATGTTAGTGGTATTTCTAATTTCCAAGATCGCACTAGGAGCAAGGAAAGAGCATATGTACACACTAACCTACCAAACACATCAAACAATTCATTTTAGGTGAACTAAAAGAAAATGTGAGATTTGTCTTGTTCAAATTTAGGTACACTGAAATAAAATGAGATTTGTATTTTAATTTTAAACCCAAAAATAAGTGTGCAATTTGTATTGTTCTTTTTAAGTACACCAAGGGAAAATGAAATTTGTATTTTTCATTTTTAAATGCACCAAATAAAATGTGAAATTGAATTTTAAGTGAACAAAGGGAAAATAAAATTCCTAAGACTAACTCAAAACCCTACAATACAAACGTTAGTAGTTTCAAATTCTAATCTTCCTCCATCGATCGCCACATGCTACAAACTAATAGTTAAAAAATAATTGTCAAAGGTTAGTCGAAATAAAGCTCAAATTAGACTGCAAACCTTGACAAAACAAAAGCATTGTTTACTTGACAAAGGCATTGGGATTTGAACAAAGGTGTTGCACTATCAATCAACAAAGGAACCAACCTTCTGTAAAGGCGTTGAACTTTGTGCAAAGGCACCACATTGTTTTGCTAGAAAATAGAGGAAACTTAGAATAGAGGCATGACTTTATGGCAAAGGCGTCGACCTTCTGAAAAATAGAAGCGTTGCAATTCTGCAAAGGTGGCACCCTAAGTTGATAGAGGCATCAAAGTTTCTCACAAATATATAGAAGATGAAATAGTCAGATGTGTTACGCTTTAAACAAAGGTGTTGAACTTTGACTTGCAGATGTATTGATATTTTGCAAAGGTGTTGCACTATTGAAACAAAATTATTGCACTGTCTCTATAACTTTCAAGGCCAACAAAAACTTCACAAAAATTGTTAGAACAAGGACGTGGGTCCCATCGAGCATGCCAAAATGTTGTAGGGGAAGTAAGTGAGCATGAATGGAGTAATTAGAGTCTAAACACTAAGAATTCACATAATTGAGATCATACAAACCCATACTCAATTAAATTCATTTGCAAAGCATTCAAGTGGTTTAATATAAGAATTTGAACTAAAATTAAAGAAATTAACCAAACTAAAAGTGCAAACCCTCAATCTCATTGTAGATTGATGGATATTTGTGATGTGGATTGCTTAAATTGTACATAAGCCATGTTGCAAAATCTTGATATGGGAGGATAAGATTCACAAAATAGGTGCTCTAATGCTCAAGAAATGACTCAAGAATTCTAGAGTGCCTATGCTTATAAGGATTGCGAATGATTTTCATGTTGATGATGTTTTATAGATTTTGGAAATTTTGATCAATAGTCAAGATTCAATTTGAGGATCAATGGATGAGAGGAAATCAAGAAGGTGAGTGAGGATCAAGGAGGATCAATGGTTGAGGATTCATGAGAGCTCAAAATATCCCTAATTTCATAGAAATGGGATGGATATATTTTTAATTGGAGGGAAGAATTTGAATTTGAATAGGGAATATTCTTTGTACTAGTTGGAGGGTTGGAGGAAAATTAGTTAGTTAAACAATTATGAAAATCATTTAATTGTGAGGATAAAGTAATTAATATTTTTAATTAAATAATTGGGAATTATTTAACCAAGAGAAATTATTAGCATGAAAATGATGAATTAATTAAATAACCTTAATTATTCAATTAATAGGGGAATAAAGTGAATTCAACTAAATAATTGAAAATTATTTAATTAAATGGAGGAAACAGGTGATAATGAGGGAAATGATATTAGTAAGTGAAATCAAGATGTGTGATATGCTTAGGACAATTTTAGGTGTCTACACCCAAACTTTTGAGGATCTTCTATTTACATAATACAAGGATATTGATAAAATATAGTATTTTTTTTAATTATTTTTTTAGCTAGAAATGTCAACATAGACATTCAATAAATTATTTACTTCTTAGTTGAAGCTTCACCAATTATGAATGTATCATCTACAATTATTGGTTAATTTATGATCATTATTATATGTTGGTTTTATTCTTCTTATAATTTTTCTCTTATTGTAGAAAAAATACTTCTCCCTAAAGCTTTATCTATTATAATTAAAGAGAAAACTGCACAAAGTATGTCATTTTATACCTCCTTTGATAGAAAAAATATTCAATAAATCCATTAATAATAAAAAAATTGGAGTAGATATACAACCACTAATCAAACTTCTACATTTGAAATCAAAATCTCACTTGTGCCATGAGAAGTGCACTATGAAACTCTACTAAAAGCTTAAAGTTTTTGAGTTTCCAATATTTGACACAAAGTGGGTGGCAATACCACACAAAAAGTGCTCTAGAAGTGTGGCAATGGACTTTTTAAAGTGTGCCTAATGTAGAAGGAAAGAAGTAAAGCATGAGGATGAGGATGAAACACGCTTTAAGTTTCAATGCCACAGGGAAATGGAGCCTAAGATAGGAGAAATGATATGAAGTCACATTGAACAATGGAAGAAGTCCAAAGCATCAACTATGCATTATTTTTCCATGACAAAGCCATCTAAAATTTATACCTTAAAAATCCAAAAGTGTGGCAAATTATTTATGAAACTACACCTAGCAAGTAAAGGGAAACCAAGATATGAAAATGGCACACATTTTAAGTGGTGTATGACCAACAATAAACCACACCATCAATAGTGGCAACACATTTCTCAAAAGGTGCCAAATTGAAAAAGAGAAAACTTAATTCAATAAGGCACACATTTCATGTGGCTTTGCCACTCATATTTTTTTCCATCCAAAATACAAGATGGAAAATAGTTAAGTGATTGGTGCCTCATAGAAATAGGTGTGAAATCAAACTAAAGTTGTGTAACTTTAGGTGGTTAAGGCTAACAAAATCCCTACTCAAAATTTATACAATTGCAATAGCATTAGTGAAGTGCACCAAGGGAGAGTTAACTATCAAAATGTTGAGCACACCTTTTAGGTGGCATACCCACCTAATTTCTCTAATGTGCTTTAAAGAAAAAGAAAACAAGGACTTAAATCATGTTCTACATATATGAGGGATGTCATTCTTCTAAACTTTACAAATAGTTCCATTTGATGTTCATAGGAAAACAAAGGCCATATTTTTGTTTTTCCTAGTTTTAAAGAATTTTCAATGCTATCTTGAAAAAAGTATTCAAGGGCAATAGCATTTTCGCAAGAACTAGCAAGCACTCTTCCAAATCCTCCTTTTCTTCATCTTTTTTTCTTTTTCATTGCCTTCCTTTTCAACAAGCTAATTGATTAAGATTGATAACCTAAAAACACTAGGACAAGCATGAAGAGGAATTCATCTTTTCAAAACTCTAGCCATCAACACAAAATGAGTAATCAAAGTGTCTTGAGGTTAAGAGTTCCAAAGTTATGAAGACTAGCATATTAGCATGAGAGAGTATCAATAGATTCATCATGGTCAAGGTTCATGTGTCAAGGCATCAAGTTGGTAATGGCAAGATTTTATCAAATTTATGCTCCTAAGTTTCAACAATTTTCAAAAGTTTAAAAAGAAATTGGCCATATTTTAGAGAATTTGACAAAATTTGCAATTCAAAGTCATTTTAAATTTTCAAAGATAAATTAAGTGACATTTTTATATTTTTCTAACACAATTGCATCTAATAGTTATCACCATGCAATGACTATTATAGGGAGATAGATAAGCCTATTTTTAGGTCTTTATTTTATTGATTGTTTTAGAATTAGTTTGCTTTAATAATTTTTATTTCCTTTTTTTTTATAAAATGGATAGAATTGCTTTAAAGTGATTTTTCAATATTTAATTATTATTTTAATTCCCTAAAAGTTGCCTTTTAAGAACTTACAAATAAGTTTGTGAACACATAATTTGTTAATAATAATTGAGGCCAAACCAAAGTTAATGTTATTCAATGGTTGCATGTTTGTCATTCATGGAGAAAATTCACAAGATGATAATTAGTCAAGCTTAGTATTCACAAGTTCCATCTTTCTAAATTGTAGCCATTATTGCAATTTATTGTTTATTACATGACATGTGTGATGTTCATCGCATAATCCTTTCCTATAAATGTTAATTTACTAGCCTCTAATTTTGCCAAAGCCCATTCATTTGCCATTCCTTCAAATCTTTGTTTGCAACAGAATATTGGTTTCTATTCAACTACTAATAAGTTGTGTATTCATTTGTTCTTGATAATTTAATGCAAAACTTCATTGAAGTTTTGTACAATATGCATACTTGTAAGTTTTGTTTATAGTCTTAGTTTAGGTTTAGTTATATTTCAAAGAGCTTCCCCTGCAATTAGAAGAACGATTTTACCATTTGTGTTGTCTTACAAGAGAAATCAAAACTCTAACAGACTGCTATTGCTATTCCCACTCGGCATCAATCATGAAAGGAGAACGTAGGAATTTTTTAGATCATTTTCATATTAATTCATTTTCAAAATATCCATTTCTAAAGAGATGTCTAGAAGATAGGCCTAAAATGTTAGTAAAATTAAGTGGATTGGCCATAGTTATATCCAGACAGATGATTTGAAATAGTATGTGAGAAGTTTGATGTTGTTACATCCCGATATTATAGCTACTATTGTATAGGGCAATTGATTGTAATGCTTGAATCTTGATTATGAATAAAACATGGTTGATCTCGTTATTAAATGAATGAGTCCTGTTTAAATGACGGTTTCATTTGATTGCTACTTCTAAATAATTTAGTCTTGATTAAACGTTGCATACAATTATGGAATAATGTTATTCTAACTTGTGAGATGTTTTTACCTTGTTATGAGCATATGACTGCCGATGTCATGTCATGATGTGCAGGTATGAAGACTGTTCCTCCGGACAGAGGAGAGACATCATTCGGGGAGGAACTTGGTCGGGTAAACAGTAACGATTACCAAATTGAGCATACACACACATACTATAGATTGAGTAAGCCAAGTCTGTTAGTCGAGACAACGGTAAGTCATCCATAGGCTTAGGGAATCTGGTTACTTCTTTGTGCTATCTGAATGATGATTACTTATGTCTGACTTCTTGTGTTTTAATCATGTGTGAGAATATGAATGGATAGGTCAGGCAAGTACGTGTATACATGTATGTCATGTACACATATCCATATGTATATACATATCGATACATACGTATGCTTGGCAGATGGATATGCCATACGTATGTATCGACATGGTATACAAACACATATGCATACAGGATATACATGTATATACCTACTCACGTTACCTATCGCCTGTGTATAACGATGCTATTATTATTATATTTGCTTGGGATTTACATATTTACATATTTACACAATGACGTAAAATGTATACTGAAAGTACGCTGACTGGCTCGCAATATACATGTTTAACGTTTAGTACGTATAAGTGTAAATATTTATATATTTAATCGTATATTAATATATATTTATATTATAATATTACTAAATATATATGTATGTATATATAATCCAATATATTTAAATATAAATATTTAAATATTTATATATACACATACATATGTATTAAAGTAAATATTTTTATAACGGAAATATATATTTATATATTAAATATATAAATCAAAGGATTTGGAAATTAAGTAAATAATACCTTGAGTAATATTTAATATCATGGTAAAATTATTAAATTAGTTTTAAATGAAGTCTTATTTTAAAGCTTTATTTAAAACGTATTAATTTGTGAAGAGCAAATTCAAATAGAAAATAATTAAAGATTTCATTTTTAAATAATGACACCTCTTTAAGGCATAAAATAAATATAAATTTCGTTTTAAAACTATGCTGAAACTATGAAAGAGAAAATAAAACAAAATGAAAAACGTTTTCATGAAAATCGCGTGAGGAAGATGCGCGCAGGAAGAAAAACGCGTCTGAAGCGCGTGGGCAAAGAACGGGTCATTGATAAATGGTCGAATACTAATTTCATGGCAGAAATAACGACGTGGGAACATTTTAAGCCTTGACCTTTTCATCTGGAATGAAACCTCCTGATTTATTGCTACAAAATAACCTAAAATCTGTAAACGCGTTGAGCTGTCGACCTTGGAAATTCGCCATGTGAAGTTTGTTGAAGGGATAATGATTAAAGTTGAAAATTTCTTCAATTGCTGGCGCTATAAAGATCGAATCACTCTTTTGAAAGATGACCTATGGTCTAAACACTTGCCAAGTATCATTTCTGGGCACTTGTTGTCAATCTGCATGCCTACATAAGTGGGAATCGGTTGCAATTCGGGCCCTATATAATGACGCCCTTCCATTCATTGTGAACACACGCCTTTGGAGCATTCTGAGTTTACTATTTTATTCCATATCCATTACATTGTTCTGCCTGAGTTTCTTGTATTGTTGAGTTTGATAAATTCAGTGAATTATTTTCAGCATTTGCCAATCACAGTGAATTAAGTCATTGGAGTTTAAAGTGAGGTATTTATATAGTTGAGTAGGAATTGAGTGTTGGAAACACATCTGTGAGAAGAGATATAGGAGCTCACTATAGAGTGAAATACTTTCATTTAAAGAAGCCATATTTAGCTGAAACCTGGAAGCTTATTTGAAGGAGAATCTAGAAGAGCAAATTTGGAAGGAGAAGCTTTAAAATCAGGCATGAATCTTCCTAGTTTATAATTTTTATTGAAGTGTTGTTTCCATTTTGATTTTGTGATTGCTGATTTCAATTAGTTCTAATAAGGAAGAACTGTTTTGATGAATAATTAAAGCAATTCATTTAAGAAGAAAATGTGAAAAGGATTCAATGATTAGGGGAATTGTGAAAAAGGGAATATATGAATAAAAAGCTTAAGGGATTAGATTATTTTTCTTGCATTTAAACGAAATAATGGAAAAGATAAAGGGGAAGGATTTATTTGCATTTTGATTGGTTATTGCATGTTGTGTATGATCTCTATATATGGAGAATACGTAGACGTATTATTTATCTACTAGGATCGAAATGATGGCAGAATCAAGTGAAGTCTTTTAGCTTAAGTTATTAGGATAACTAAGACAAGTTTAGTACTCCTAGGATAAATAATTCCTAGTTAGGAGGAATTGATACAAGACTCTTGAATACTGTTTTCATTTCTAGTAGGTTCGTATGATTGTAGGATGTCTGGGTTGACGGATTCACCCATTGAAGGACAAACCTATGCGTAGAGTAAGGAAGCCTTAAGTCAAATCGGCCCTGAGTAGTGTTTATGATAGATGACCTTCATTCGAAGTACATAATGAGAATACTTTGGCCAAAGTAGTGAAAGGTACAACATCCACCTAGATGTGAAATAGTTGAGACTACATTGTCAGTTCATTGTGATCCGAGTACTAGATCGAGATTGTGAAATAGCAAGGTTCTAGTTGAGTAGGACACAGCACTATGCTTAGTTGGTAATCGTTAAAGGATACCCTACCAATCTCTTCTTCGAAGGGAGGGCGGTCATTGCAAAATGATCGTGCGGGACGCATTATAAGTCCGTGGTTGGCGAGCGCTGAGGTGGTTCTCCTCCCACAGTGGCAGGTGCAAAGGTGAAAGGACGGATTCCTGGACCTTCTTACTTCTATTTGTGCAAAAGCTTACGAGCTATGTATGTAATTGTATTACTTTTTAACTCTGATTTGTATTTGCAATGAAAATGAAATTCATGAGGAAACATATTGTAACTTGTACGTATTTATCAATAAAGAAAGGATGAAATGTTATTGTATTATCTTTGTTATATGTTACTTTTACATGTTTTAAGTGAGAATTGGAAAGTTTTTAATTTACGCAGAATTGGGTCGTAACAGATGTGTCTGTATAATTTGTTCCTACAAGCACATGTCTTACACATCAATCATTAAATGAAATACTAATGTTCTTGCATGCATTTAATGTTTTAATATTTGTGTTGTCTCACATGAGAAATTAGAACTCTAACAAACTGATTGCTATTCCCACTTGGCATCAATCATGAAAGGAGAAAGTGGAATTTTTTTAGATCATTTTCATAGGAATTCATTTTCAAAATATCTATTTCTAAAGAGAGGTCCAGAAGATAGGCCCAAAATGTTAATAAAATTAAGTGGATTTAACATAGTTATATATCCAAATAAATGATTTGAAAAAGTACGTGAGAAGTTTGTTGTGTCTGTATAATCTGCTCCTACAAGCACATCTCTTATACATCAATCATTAAATGAGATCCTAATGTTCTTGCATGCATTTAGATTTTTAATAGGGTGCCAAAGCTATAGTTTTAATGATCATTAATGGAAAATAAATTAAAAGCAAAGGTAATTCTCTTCCATGAGATTGTTTCTACAGTACTTTATTAATAACCAAGTAATACGTTATACTATCTCTTGCAATCATCTTACTGTTTGCAATAATAGAAAAGTTGTATGCTAGTAATTTCTAGTTCATGAAGTATGTGACTACTTAGGTAAACTTGTTCGGAGGAATCAACTAACGAACAAACCTTGACAACAAAAAGATTATGCCAAAGGTTACTTCTCTTATTAGAAAAAAACTTTTCACAAAACATGCTTCAAGAATCTTGAATGTTGTTTCAATGACTAAAATATACCAAAGCAAGGTTTTCACAGGCACCATATTTTATGGTGCCAACAAATGGTACAACTATGTAAAATGTGATTTTGATTGTGGCATGGTCAATATTTCAAAACTAAGAAACATTAAAAAGAAAGATGAAAAAAAATCAAAATCCTTTAGTGGAAATTAAGATGTCATATCTAACAAAACAAGATTGTTTATCTGTAAGAAAAAATTATTTGCTTGACATAACGAGTGTATCCGTTAGAGCATACTCCCCAGCACAAGTTTATCTTTCTTGTTCTGATTTTCAAAATAACCTGCCAAACAAGAAAATAAGTTCTCTTTAGAATATACAATTAGTAACAAACTTCATATTATGAAAAAAAAATTGCTGAAAAAGCCTACAATAAGTCTTCGTTGGCAGTACCAGATAAAGAGACGGCATACTTGTTGTATGGCATGAAAGAGCTTAATGTTTCAGATGATTTAATCTAACATCATCTACAAGAAGTCCCATATGCTTGTATATTCATCCAGGTTATTTTCATTGTCAACTTCATCTTCGCACTCTTCTTTGGATGGTTCCTCACATGTAGGTTGAACATCTGTATTTGCAGTTCTTTTGTTTGGATTTCTGTCGGTAATATTGATAACATCGAGAATCTTTTTGTTGATGCAAGTTAATAATGTTTCTTGACACAAATCTTCTAGTGATATCCCAACAATATGGGCACATTCTTCTTTGAAATTCATGTCATTTGATGACATGATTAAACCAGAAATAGATCTAGACAAATCTGGGGCATATGTTTTCATCTGCAGGTTCATAAATCATTAATAGCCACAGATGACTACAATTAACAAAGATTAGAGCCTGATGATGAAAAGATAGGGTAGTTGAAGTAAAGAAGAATACGAATTTTCAACTGTACAAAATATCTTTATAATTGATCAAGGGACAAAATAAGTGGAAGACCAGAATATGGGAAACTGAGAACCTTGAAGTGAAGGATGATTCATCAGCATTGAATTTCAGAATATGTTTATTTAATATCCTTGCAATTTACAAATACCTTGCATGCGCGCTGGCTGAGGAAAAGTTCTGGATTGTTTTCTTTCAATTCATTCAATGCCATTCCCAAAGCATTCTTGACAATTATCAATTCAGAAAATCTCTTCTTTTTCCTTTTTAAGCATTTGCTACATAGTTAAGGATAAATAATCAAAGTGCTTTCAATCCTCAAACAACTAAAAAAACAAATGCCTAACAATTTGTACAGAATCAATCATGTTTTCAGGTGGATATTCTCTTTTATATCTGTGAAGAACAATATCCAAACTTGCAGTCGTCTGCAGTCCTTCCCATTCAATGGAAGCAACACCAAAATTGTCTACTTCAATGCCTTTCATATGCAAACCATAGTTTTTCCAATCAACACTTTTTAAAGCTTGTACCATTGAAACTGTAACAGCATTTGGAAAGTAATCTTCAAAATATAAGGCCTGCATATGTTTTCCCTTTATTCAGAAGGCTGTGCATCAATTGTCTGGAATAAAATTGCTTTTGAAGATCTTCAAAATCTAGAAAAATGTGTCAGTGAGTATAAATCTAAAGCATTAACTGGAGTTTATACACCCATTATAGAATCAAAACGTGCAAAAGATTCAAAATGGAAAAAGCAGTAAACATCAAACACAAATGTGGCTATTTACCTTAACATGTGTCCAACTACTACCTATCACCAACAAAAATACAAATGCAAAACCAGCTATGGCACCCCCCGATCTCTATTCTAATTTATATCCCTTCAATAACTTTACTCAAATCTAGTCACAACTACATGTCAGAGTTGAAGGTAATATTTTGCCTGAAGATGTCTAGGAAAAGTTTCACTTTAAGAAAAAAAAACAGGTATTTTGGCCCAAGATTCCAAGAATAAAATAAATCATTCAGTGCAACACAAAGATACAAAAGTCTTAGGTCAGTAATAAATGAGTATGAAATGAATAATGAAGTTTACAATGATTAGGGAATCCCTCAAGGTCATAAATAGTAGTTATTAGCAATTGGAGGGTAAGTTTGATTCCATGAGGTTATCTTCTCCCCAAGAGATCTTAAAACAAATTTGAACTAGCACTTTTTGAAGTAAAGATTGAGAGCTCTCAAACAAAATATAAGGTACTGTATTTGATTTTAGACATATAGGATGAAATTTATAGGCCAAGAATAAGTTACAAGTACTTTGCAACAAAGTGTTTTGATGATGTCAAATATCTATATAGAGGATGTTACCAAAACATACCATGACCACATTATTCCAAATGAGTCGTCAATAGGATAAATCATATGATTGAATGCCTTCAAGAAAATCATGAAAATTAAGAATTTATATTAAATTTTATGATGGGATATTTATTTTACATTTTCTGTCATACATCATGAAAATCGTGTATCGGACATGTTCAAGATAGATTTCATAATCAGGTAATGTAGATTTGGACTTTTATCTCTGGATACTCTTAGACACTATTGAGGTGTGAGAATTAAAAATGTCAAATAGGCTCCGGGAACATGCCTCTGAAAAGTAATGACTTGCCAATAGATTTCCATAATCAATATTTCAAAAGGAAAGGGGAAAGGGATTTTCTTTATATACCCTATAATTGTAAAAATTATAAACTAGTGTCTGTGGGTGAATAATTGACTTAGACTTGTTTATAGCACATTGTTATAGATTGTCCCGTAGTTGGAAAACTCGGCTCAAAAAAAAACTCGCCAAGCCCAAAATTGGAGAGTCAACAAAAACTCGGAGAAAACTCGGCAAAAAACTTCAGAACTTAAAAAATTGCTTAAATTTCATTAGAAACACATTTTTTTTGCAAAATTCAATGACAAGATGAATCCAATGAGTACAAAAGTGTTTTCTATTAATTTTGATTGATTTTAATGCAAATTGATTACAAAATCGCATTCTCATGCGGAATCCCAATGGCTAAAAGATTGAAAGTCTGATACATGAAATCAGTAAAACTAGAACTATAAGTAAATACTAAACAATAACTAAATACAACATTTTAGACTTTCCTCTTCCCTAGTCTAGCAGCAGCTAGGGAAGGGGTGGGTCCTCTAGTCCTGCCGTGTGTGCGTGGTGGCAATGGCGGTGCTACTACTACTAGCTCCTCAGTTGGCATGGAAGGCTGTGGTTCAAGCTTGACCACCATCCTGGAAGTATCTAGCTTTGGCAATGTCTCATCCACATCCTCATGAATGTCCTCCAACTCTATATCTCTTGATGCACCCACATCCTCCATTGCCTGTCTCTCGAAGTCAAGGATCTCGTCCGCGGTAAACAATGGAGGCTGCTCATCTCGCCCTGTCCAATCACTATAAGGATCTATCTCATCTAAGTCAATAGGATCCAGTGATTTTTCTTCTAGTCTCTTCGTGTGCAACCGAAGGTTGTATTGCACAAAGACAAGGTCATTGAGGCACTTTTGTGCTAACTTGTTCCTCTTCTTTGTGTGAATGGCCTCAAACAAGCTCCAATTGTGCTCACAATTGGATGCACTACAAGGTTGACATAGTATGCGGAGGGCAATTCTTTGTAGATGTGGGGTATTTCCACCCCAAGTTTTCCACCAAACCTCTACAAAATAAATAAATATTGAAGAGTAAGAAAACAAAGTCAAAGACTCAAAAGTCAAAACACATTTTATCAAATTATAAGATGCATGTGAAATAAACTTAAAAGTTAAAGACTCCCAATTTTATACCTGGTGACTGAGTGGTTCTTCCTCTCATAGCTAGCTCTGAAGAAAAGAGATTACCCCTTGCTTCCCTATAGATATCCAACTCGCTGACAATGAGGTCTCTCACCACAACACTAGATTCCATCCTCTGAATGCATGTTGTGAGCCCCTCCATAACCTCTCCATGAGGATCGGAGAAACTCTCTAAGAAGAGATAAATAGGGTTGAGGAAGTACCCTGCTGCATGGATGGGTGGTGGAGTTGATTTTTCCACCTCCTATCAACAATCTCCCATATGGGATCCAATTTGAGGTTGTCCCCCATGTAATAACTTTTGATAGCTTCCTTGACCCTATCCATGGCCTCATAAATATATCCCATTAGGTTTTGACCCCCATGTACCAAGCGGAGGACTCTAACCAAGGGCTCCGACACCTAGATTAAAAATACAAAAAGATCAAAGTTAGAAATTTATAATGAAAGGGTTAAAGTTAAATTAAATATATATATATATATATATATATATATATATATATATATTCAACTTGAGTTTAAAATTAAAATCAAAGTTTTGAAGTTACCTTCACGATCTCTGTAGTTCTTTGTGCAAACAAGGTGTCAAAGACTATTGCTGAAACTCTCTCCTTCAAGCTTCTTTGAATATGCGGAGTCATTCCATGTTTGACTCACGAACATTTGTTTTAAAGAGGCCAAAGAATCCAAAATGCTTTGCAACGTTAAGAAAACCATTGCAAACCTTGTGGCACCCAATCTCACCAACTCTTTCCCTCGCGTATGCTCTCTCATCAAATTAAGAACCCAAGGGTGATTGTAGATAAATTTTGTGATGCTCTTTGCAGCACCTACAATCGGTGCCACCCAAACAAGTTTTCCTATGTCCTCCAAAAGAAGGTCAAGGCAATGGGCCACACAAGGTGACTAAAGAGTGATGGATGTCTAATCTCAAGCATTCTCCCAGCTGCCACATACGCTGTTGCATTATCTGTGATGACTTGCACCACATTAGCAATCCCCACCTCCATGACAACTTCCTCCAACAATGTACACAATGTATTTGCAGTTTTATCTTGTTGGAAGCATCCACCGATTTCCAAAACACAACTTCACCTTTGGAAGCAATCAAAAAATTAAGGATGGTGCAGTTTCTCCCATCTGTCCACCCATTGGAAAGAATGGTGCAGCCATATTTCTTCCATTTATTCTTTTGGTTGCATTTGTGAGCAGCTTGCAAGTAAAAATTAAAATAATTAAATAAGTACAGAATTGTAATTTTTAAACAAAAAATAGCTTGAATTCAACATAAATTCATTTAAATTAAAGAACATAAACTTAGCATAAAATTTAAGTTGACTAACCTCCCACTCAAATCTTTGTGAGAAGGTGGCTTGTAGCCTTTTCCCGCAACTATCAATGCGGTGACCAAATTGTGCTGATAGGGACTACTCGCCACATTGAATGGTATGTTATTGAAATACCAGAAGTCTACACATGCCATGTCGGCATGTTGATGGACCTCCTTACTCCACCCTGTAGCCTCCAATGACATCTATGCTCCTAGTGTGTTTTGCAACACAAAAAAACTTTGTGGTGTGCGTGAAGATGTAGGTGGTGGTGGCACTCTACTCGAAGTAGAGGAAATGGGGGGCCTAGAGAACGGTGTGGCTGTGGCTGTGCCATGAGTACGAATCCGTGGACCACGAAGAGAGCCCACAATGCCAATATCTGCCTCCTCATCTGACTCTATCTCCACTTGCTGGGGCTCTCGACCATGTCCACTAGCTATGGTTGCTTTTTCCCTCTCCCTTTGCATTTTTCTTTCCTCGATAGCTGAAAGTAGGGCAAGCATCTCTCTTCTAATCTCTTCTTTTCCCTGTTCACAAGCCTTGGCATCACGCTGAGGAATGCCTGCAAGATGGTATTTGAGGCGATTTATGCCTCCATGATATACATTCTTACACTCACTGCAAACAATTGATCTAGGTACTGGCCCTCTCACAACATACTTCCATGCAGGGTCTCTAGCTCCTAGAGGACAAATGCCTGGAACCCATGATGGTGTGGGCACCGATGGGGCGGAGCCTGAGGCTAAACCAAAGCTAGAAGCCATTATAGTGCGTATTCAATCTACACATACAAAAAAAATGTACAACATATTAGATTTTTAATACAAAAAAACCTAAATCATTAAAAAATATCTCTAAATTTGATTTAAATTGATACAAATGTGTTTAAATGAATTATAAATTAACTAATCTAAAAATTCTACACAAAAAATGAACCTAGGTCTGAAAAAATCAAAAAAATCAAAAAAAAAAATGGTGATGAATCTTGTTTATTGGATTCTAAATGCAAAAAACTTGTTTCTTTGTGCTCTGTGAAGGCTTTTTTTCAATTTGGATTGAATATTTTGCAACAAGAATGAAAAAAAATGATTAATCAAAAAGGAAAAAAGAAAAACCAAAACCCTACATGTGATTCGAATTTGCCTTGAAAATTTGCACAAAATGGCTTTTGAATCCACTCTTCTTGATGGCAGATCATTGCAAATGGTCTCTTCTTGCTTAGGGGTTTTTTTTTGGTCTCCACACATAGTCACAATGCTTTTTGAAATGAAATAAAACTCAAAAAGGATGTTTTTGCCTTTTGTTCCTATGCAACCGAGTTTTTCTGTTAGACTTGCGATTGCTTCCAAAAACTTGCGAGTTAACATCAAAAAAACTCAGTTTGGAGAAAGACTAGCGAGTTTTTTATGACTCGTTGAGTACTCGGCGAGTCTTCCATCTTTTCTTTTACCTACATCCGTGTGTATGGATACTCTGGTCATCTAGCCATGTTACCTCGTTATCCATCCGATAAGGTGGTATTCATGGAGTTTCTACGGCAGTTGCACGAAGTCCACTCCTATCTGTGCAATAAACACAAGACAGCTACCACTTTTCCATTTCAGATGGGGATTTACAGGTGTAGGTCAGCAGCTGACGCCAAGGCTATGAGCCATGAGATGATGAGACTTAACCTTAAGTATCTCGTCCAAAGACGCTCATATGACCCTTGGGGTCACTTTTTAGCATGCCTTGGCGGCCATTCTTCACACAAACCTTCTATAGAAGACTATTAGTTCAATTGTGAGGATGAGTTCGAGGTGCGAAGGCGCAACTACAACAGGTTCACCCTTTCATAGATTCCTGATTTTATGTCAGAGGATGTGGAAGGGTTATCAGATGATGATGGGGAAGTCACACTTCATTCTTCAGAGATCAAGTTGACACATAGCCTCTTCTAGCCGTTGATTGGTATGCCAAGGAAAGCACATTTTTTAAGGAAAGAACAAGCAGAGTTGTGAGAACCAACATACTTTACTTGGATAGCAAGAGGACGAGGAAGGTAGTCATCCCAAACACAGAGCCACCACCAGTTACTACTACGCTACCTTCCACGTCAAGATCAAAACCCAAACAAAAGACATGGAGTAACCTGTAATGTCCCTTACCTACCTGGTTCCAAGGTTGCTTGAAGATTAGAGGATTTAGGCTTTCTACTCCCACCCACTGGCTTGGTACTAAGGAATCCTGAAGTAAATACCTGCATCCACCATATACATATATGTCCACAAATCTAGATGTTAGCCTTAATATCTAGTATCCAAAATCTAACATAATAAGAAGTGCATTTTAACATACACAAGAGGAGTGCCATGGGTGGATCTGCCCTAAAGCCTTCATGCTAGGCACAGGAGGTTGTTTATCCCAATCCTCCTTTCCTAGCGGCTTAGTACCTACATACTCCACTCATGGCAATGCCTCGGAAGACACACGCCCTATTAGGGGAAAGGAATCATAAGTTCAAAGTGGCCAATGGCCTACCACCCCTCCATGGCTGCAGCGGAATCTTAGGTGGCACCCTCACCCCTCCATGGCCCGACCCTTGCCTTGGGATTAGCAAAACCTTAAGTGGGGTTTTTAGACACCACTTACTCATGATTCGCCCTCCCTGATAGGTTACAAGCATGGAGAAAACAGTCTTTGTACATTCACTTAGATATGCATTCATTAGTGGTTCATTTTATATTCCTTCTTTATATTTTGTGAGTAACATATGTACAAGCCAATGAGAAATACAATAAAAATATCTAAAAGATACACAAGGAGATGTAGCCACTGATTAGATCCATGTTTATTCTTATAACATAACTTTCTATTATGATAGTATATATTTTATCAATTAAAAGATTTTGGTATCCAAATGCAATCCTATGATTGTTATCTCATATACAGATTCTAATGATAATGCCACTTGCTGAGCCTAGCACCAACCATTGTAAATGCAGTTAGAGAATTTAGCATTAGTCGAATACAAATGTAGTTTAGAAAATTTACCATCAGTCAAATGCAAATGGAGTTTAGAGAATTTAGCATCAGTCGAATACAAATGCAGTTTAGAGAATTTAGCATCAGTCGAATACAAATGCAGTTTTAGAGAATTTAGCATTATTCAAATATAAGCGCAATCCTAGCATGGTTGAATCCACTGTGCAATGCTATTAGATTCAATCTGTTTATTTTCCTTAAGTGAAAGCTATCATTTGTGATGCAGCCAGGATATTGGAGCACAGAGCTTGTCTAATATTGGGAATTTATCTCAAAAGTTGATGGCTGGGTGAGATCGACTTCATAAATTAATTATAGCAGTGATGATTTTGATTATTGAATGCGTCTAGGAAATGTCTTAAAGAAGGTAAAGATTAGATTGAAATGTTGATCAGACAAAGTTCTGCAGAATCATTGTGTTAAATTTATAAGACTGGATATTAAGACTATGTGAGGAAGCTCACCTATGGTCGCTATCTGGCCGAATTATCCTTGGTCGCTTCTTCTTGTCCCATCCACTCTATATCCTTCCTGTCATCCCCTGATCTCCTTATTTCTATCCGTAGCTATGGGCGGGTGCATCCCTTTCTCAGGACATGATTCCGTGAGTGATCGCATCCCTTATTGAGAGGTGTGATTAGAGGGAGATGTTAAATGTTAAATTTATTATGAGATATAATTTTTAGTATCTTTTGTTTGTTTGTATAATTGCCTTTTGTAAATAATGTATGTTCTTTTTCTATGAATGAAATGTAGAATTGATACTATATATATATATATATAAAAACAAGAGGATATTTTATGTATTTATAAATGTCATTCCTTAGGAGTTATGACATAACCCTCCTAAAGGAAGCAGAACGTCAGGGCATACAAAGGGAAAGACATCGGTTGCTGATATAAACCAGCAAGAACATGTGGAGATAGTCACAGATATAGCTGAGACAATGCCAGAAATAGAAGCAGAGCCTCCCATTTCGTCACCACCACAACAGTCTCCGATTCGCATCGACTTGGAGCCAGACTCGGCACCATGTGACGTTTCGATACATTCTCACTCATCAGGAGTTCCTGGGACTAGCACCAATCCTTCCAGTGAGATTAGTCGAGATTCTTCTTGGCTTGAGAATCAGCTAGGTAGGAAGAGGAGAAAGTCGTCCTACCAATTGGACTTTGCAAAGTTTGATCATGTCTACCAAGACATGTCAGATAAAAAGTGCAAAAAGCAGGTTCATGTGGAAAGGAACGCCAACAAAGAGATTGTAATTGAGACCGCCACACCACCAGAGGATAAAAACTTGGATGAAGTAGAAGTTGATGACTTCACTTTGATAAAGGTCAACCTTGGTAAAAGCACACGCCAAGCAGATGTGGATCTCTTTGAAGTTGCAGCAGTAAGCATAAAGGAGAGAGTGATAAAAGATGGTGAAGATAAAGCAGCCCTCAAGGCTAAAAACCAGCAGCTTCGCCAATATATCTTCAACCTTATGCACAACACTGAAAATGTCACTGCCTTGCTCCCGCAAATGTTAGATTTATCAGCAAAACAAAATCAGCTAAGTCAACTGATTGTTTATGGGAAGTGCCTGAAAGACTAGGAAGAAGAGTTCCTCACAAGGGGCCATTTCATACTTTCAAAGTTGTACCAGTTGAGGTACAGTTCCCACGACCTTCGCATAGAGATTCAGGAGTCGGAGCAGGACATAGCGGTTGACAAACCACGGAATGAGATCATGGTATCTCACTTGAGGATGACATATGACTCGGTCACTATAGAAGAAGATAAGGAAATAGTTTTTACTTGGAGAGAACAACAAATCTTCAAGGTAAAAACACATGAAACGATTTCAGCAGAGTTGACCAAGAGCAAAGAAAAGGTGACAAATGTGTTCAAGTTTGTAAGAACTTTTGTGTCGCAAGTCCCTTGCTAGTATCAGTGTGAGGATGGTGAATATATCAAGCTCACCAACGTGCAATCAAAGTTTCAGAAACTCATCCATAGTATTTTCAGCGGTGATTCAATTGGCTGTAAGTTGAGTCAACTTGCAATCATGTCAGCACAATTCGATGAAGCAGCCAAGAGTGGAAGAGAACTGCAAAGTCAGATCACAGACGGTGAAGAGATGTTGCGAAGACATTGAGTACTTCAGAGGAGTATCAGTGCTCCGGGTGATAAGACAATTAATAACTTCTTGGAGGAGTTAATTGCTCATAATCACAGCCAATGAACTACTAAGACAGGACATCCCACCTTTTCCAAATAGACATTAGACACAACAGTTAACTTGATGCCTTTTTCCAAGTTAACTTGCTGTCCCACCTTTTGTGCATGTCTATTTTGGAGTCACCTATGTACATATGGAGTTCTAGTCTAGTTTAGAATCAGTTAACTGAAGTAGTTTTTCCAGTTAACTGTTAAGTTATTTGCATTTAGACATAGGAATAAATCTTGCATGTGGCAAGAACTAAATGTTAACTCAAGGAGATTTTAGGGTTCCCTACTCCTTCAAGCTTCTATAAATAAGAGTAACCTTGCTCATTATTGTTTAACTTTTGCTTGTGATAACAAATTGTTGCGCCATTTCGCCCGCAATATTGCTATTCAGTGTTGGTTCACATTGTGTAAGAACAAGATTGTATGCTTACTTGTGGCTGCAAATCATTGTTCAATTTATTGTTTAATATCATGTTATAAAGCTGGTTTGATCGTCTATTGTATGTTTGTTTCATCACACAATTTGATGTCCCAAATGTGCTATTGTTGTTCAAGAAAGCTTTGAGGAAATAAATCTCATGCCTTTGTGCT
Organism: Sequoia sempervirens; assembly: GCA_007258455.2. Taxonomy (NCBI): domain Eukaryota; kingdom Viridiplantae; phylum Streptophyta; class Pinopsida; order Cupressales; family Cupressaceae; genus Sequoia; species Sequoia sempervirens. The sequence goes on from VDFB02337839.1 coordinate 55,132, forward strand.
TTGATCCAATGTCTCATTTCTTTCAGTTATTAGCTTCTGTAACCTTTATTTCAGCTTACAACCAAAAGTGCAATGAGTCTTCGGGTGAATGTTGGATGCAAGTTTATTTGAGTTTTTGTGTCAAAAAATCATACTTGTTTACTTCTAGTTTCTCTTGCTCTAAATTTACTTGAGAAATTAGAAGCTTAGTTGTAGTTTGATTTATGAAACTAGAGAAAATCTCAGCTATGACATGAAGAGTTTTATAAACCTTGTGCTCTCAAGCTGAGAACAAAAAGATCGGCCATTAGTTTAGTTGTTTCTTTTAAAAAGCATAATCAGCAAAGAGGGAGCTTCCCCTTCAAATTTGAAGAGCAGTTTATCTGTGCATAGCTGTTCGTTTCCAATATGCACTCCAAAGGTGTGAATTGAAATGCCAACAAGGTAAACACGTGATGAGTCACATTGATGGTCTATTTGATATATACATTTATACAACATTCAACAATAAGGACTGAAATCTGAAAAGGGAATTGATACAAAATGACAACCCATTCCATATGACCATTGAATAGCTAGGGAGAAACTAACTGCACCTAGCTAATTCAATCTGATAAAATAACAATGTGATTACATAATTCATTACAATCGTATCAAAGCACATAGCTCTATCATATTACAAAATCATTTTTTGTTAGTGCACCTTAGATAATTGCATACTAGGTGTGATCACACTTTTGGTAAGTACGTAGAACAAAACATTTATTTAAACATATAAAAATACAACTTCACAATTATGCACAAATGATTTATATAATGACATATAAGAAGATAGAAATTATCCAAGTACATCAACCTATCACTCCAAAGACAATGTACATGAAAGTGATCAAATATTGTAGTACAAATTTCCAATTTTTGAGCCTCACTTGAGAGCAATAAGTATGTTCTAAACAATTTAATGAACACGATGTTGTCTTTGTATGGGCTTGTAGAGAATTGAAGTGAAATTCCATTGAATTTTAAGTGCTCTAAATTGTTTGAATGACATTCAAGTACCCCATGTCTTTAGAAATGATGTAATTTGATTGAAAATCCAAGTTCAAGGGTTACAACTTACCATGCATACTAGATTATAAGTGAAATAAAGCTTTACTCTCAGATGGTTGAGCTTATCAGGCTCACCATATGAAGAATGTGACCAGACAAGCTTTTGTAGAGCTCTAAAACCATCATTAATGCATTACTGGCCAACTGAAAAGAATGTATTTGAAATGAACAAAGACCCAAAAAAGCCATTCTACTGCAACCGTCATGAATACACAGAAGATCATGATTTGAATAATGCGTAAGCAACTTATATTCTCGGTACATGCTTCTGAAAGATTATTTTTGTTCTCACAGTGGGAACTCATTTGATGCATTATGTATAAGTGAACCATAATTTTTTGGGCATTTGGGGAGTTCTCTATTCCATATGGCATGCATGAAATAAGAACATAATTGACTCGGGGCACTAGTTCATATGCATCAAAAACAAGAACCATGACAGTCCACAACTGGTATAAGCAAGAAACCATCTTGATAAGGTGCATTTTTTTAGGAATAAATTAGCTACCTTCGCCTTTATGATCGATTCCATTGAGCAAGATGTGTTTGTATCTTTAGTGATTTCCAGCACAAGCACCGCTTCAAAAACAATTTCCACCTTTGTATTGGATTCTAGACTACAAATCGATCCTCTACCAACCTTGAAACATTCCCTACATGCATGAAACATGTTAATAAGATAAACTAATGATTATTATATATTTTTCATAATATTTTACTAAGGGTATCATATCCACTAGCTCAAGTCACACTTTTTTATTATAATATTTATCAGAGATTAGTATGAAAGTTATCCAATAAGAAATGTTAACATCAATATGTACTTATTAGATATGGTTGTACATACAATTAAACCAATTATTAGAGATGGGAGTACATACAATGGAACGCAGTGGAATTTAGGCATTTAGGAACTAGATTTTAGCAATAAGGCATGCATATATTTGTGCTTACCAGAAGTGGTTATCAAGGGAGATGACTCTTTGCAAAGGCTTTCCACATTGTGGCTCACTTTGATACTTATATACACTCCATGATCATGTTTAAGTTCTTGTAGAGTTTCCATTGCAATCTACGTTATTTACATACATGGACCCTCCCATAGAGCTAAATGTAGTTTAGCTGCATTTACTGTAAGCTACTTGTATGTAGGATTATATGCTCAGAATATAACCTAGTTATATTGAAGTTTGCCATGTGCAATATCCAATATGCATTGAAGACAGAAAAAGAAACCAAGAAACCTGGGAAGCAACCAGAATAAGTTTGTAGATAAACTAAAATATACAAGCAGACAGATTTGGAACAACAGTCTGAACCATGGGAACCTAGAAGTTGGAGGGAGTTATCAACAATGGTGGTAAAAAGAAATAATAGGTATACAAGCCATAGTGAAGCAACATACATAGTAGAAACCAGTTCAAGTAAAGAGAGTTTGAACTAACTTGAAGGATGCAGCAGATATGTCTTCTCTTTCGTACATGTATGATAAAAAGGAGCATCATTTGAAAGATTGTGGAGAACATGAAAAAAAAGGGAATGGTACTTAGGAAGGCTAAACAGTCCTCTTTCAAAATAGGGAAAGAAAATTTGGACATTTCATCCAAAGAGTAATATTGATCCGGCTTGCCAATGCTATGTTTGTGAACTGACTTGGGTTGCAAATCGAGATACTGTTGAAAGTTTAAATAACTGGTGTTCTCTACTACTTTGAAAGGGAGTGCAATCAATTGATCTATGCAATTTAATTTAAGATAAGGCAAGAGCTGAAAGATGCTTTCTAGTGAGAATTTAAATCTTTGAAAAGAAAATTGACGATATGTGCCAAGATAACTAATACAAAAAACACAATCCATGGAATCAATGAGAGATGTCAAATATGTGTGACTGTCATGCCCCCTTTTCAGAAATAGTGCCAATGAGAAGACTTCTAGCCCATTCCTATTTCCCGTAGGCTAAAGGGAAAAGCAAGGGAAATAATTTTTAATATTATTTTGAGTTGGGCCCAGTAATTTTTTATTTAAAGGGCAACTTAAATAATAATATTATTAAAAAAAAAATGTTTTCAACATTGATAAAATAAAAAGCCTTTTTAAATACTTAAAATAGAATAAAATAAAAAATATTTATCAATACTTCAGGAAATTGATCCCAAGGGCACAATTGCGGTGATACAAAAGGAGGACACCTAGATCCATTTGCATCATCAAGTTTTTGACAACATTTGCTATCCAATTTTCAAAATTTGAGCCTTGTATTCAACTTTTCATACAAGGACAAAAGCCTTTGGTTGATTTGAGAATCTTGGAGCATGAAAACCCTCATTTCCAACATTGGCGATTCCATTCTGGAGTTGCATGTGTGTTAATTGGGTCATTTTCAGATTTGAAGGGTTTTATTGCATATTTCAGAGTTTCAAGAGTTTGTTCATCACTGAGGCTTGCTAGATCTTGGACACCATCATTTGGGAGAGGTCGCCAAGTTGCCTTTTGCTGATTTGAAGATTTTGCAAACCCTTTGCTGCTGTGCCAGCCCTTTTGAGGGCTCCTTGCTGTTTTGAATCATTTTATTTGTTGATTGCATTCCTAGTGCAAGCGCCAGCATTTTGGAAGATTCTAGAGAGGGTTTGGACTTCATTTGTTACTGCAAACACATTTTCAACCATCATTCTATGCACTACCAGCCTTAGAGAGGACAGATCTTCCCTACTTTATGCTATAAATTCACTTTTCCAGCTTTTATTAGGGTGTGCCAGCCTTGAAGGAGAGTTTGGGCAAGTGCCATTCACATTTGTTTCTTGTTAAGAGGTGATTTTGCAACAAGTACCAGCATTTACAGTGGCTTTTCATTCAGTTCCAGCCTTGGAAACTTCGTTGCAGCCATCTTCCATCTCATTTAGCTGGTTGCGTCATCATAGGAGATTGCCACATGAGATTTGGACAAGTTTGGGACATTGTGCAGCCTTTAATGCATGTTTCCATCCATTGCCAACCACTACTTTGTCAACATTTATAATGTCCCCTGGCCTAATTTTCCCTAGAATTCGCCTAGGGGTCACAATCTCCACAAACTAGGGTTAGGGTTTTCACCTTATCAAATGGATAGCTCCTTGATGATGTAATCCGGAATTTGCAAACCTACATTCAATCCATGAACAACATTCCCAAACATGCATATATACATTTGTTAGCATCAATCCAAGGCAACACATTGATAGACTATCAATAATGCAACCTATTGGGTTTGGGCGGATCTTAAGAAGAATTTCCACTCTTCCATGGCCCATCCTTTCCTTAGGTTTGGGCGGATCTTAAGTGGGATTTCCACTCCTCCATGATCCATCCTTTCCTTAGGTTAGGGTGGATCTTAAGTGGGATTTCCACTCATCCATGGCCCTTCCCCCAAGAAAGTTTCAAGCAGATTCAAACACTCAAATTTATCTTTAGGCAGTAATATGCAATACTGGTTATGGCTTCTCAAGACCACAACTAGATCCATGCCTAAGAAGTTGTTGGCGTAACAACTAACACCTCTGGAGTGCGAGTTGGTATGGACAGCTATGCACACTACGCAATGAGTGCTCTTCAAATTAGGAGGGGAAGCTCCCTTGTTGTGCTTGACAAAAATGCTTGAAATGGGAAAAGTAAACTAAGTAACTTATCTATCCAATCCCCTCAAGAATTCAGAGCATGAGGAAACGGAGCGGGAATGATTATCTGACGATAAGTCGGGTACGGACTCACAACGTGAAGGCAAGGTGGCACAACTATCTGTTTGTCTAAATAGGCTTATTGGAAACAACAATATACGATAAACTAAATACAGATTCTCAACTTGAAGGCAAGGTGGCACAACTATTAGCTCAATCTGAATAAGTTTATTGGAAACAACAATATACGATAAACTAAATACAGATTCTCAACTTGAAGGCAAGGTGGCACAACTATCAGCTCAATCTGAATAAGTTTATTATTCACACACATCACACGATAACCAAGTACAGATTCTCAACTTGAAGGCAAGGTGGCACATCTATCAGCTCAATCTGAACGAGTTTATTGAACACAAAACATAAAGGATAGCCAACTAGGATAATAAATTGCATAGGGGAGATGCGCATACAATCTACGATCAACTAGCCACTCTATCTAACTAAATCAAGAATTCACCATCATAATTGCATGAAACCCAAGTGGCATAAAAATTCATCACAATAGTAAATACTCATGAACAGATACAGAACGAGCAATATTACAAGCAAGTTAGGCACATCATATATTTCTCTCTCGTGCAAAAGTTATGTACAAATGAGCAAAAGCTCTTATTTATAGACATCAAAAGGTGTAGGGAACCCTAAAATCACCTTGAGTCAACTACAGTCTTGCAATGCATGCAAGATTTATTGTTAAACCTAATAAAGTATTCTCTGATTAAGCGGAAAGCTACGTCAATTAACGAAACATCTAAATCTAAAATGGACAATTACTTTAAGCATGCGTCCTTAACATGTTAAACGGAACACCCTTGGCATCAAGCCTAAATAAAACTTGAGTGAATAAAGGTGAGATAAAATTAGATATGCATGAGATGAGATTGGCAAATTAACTTGGAAGGTATGAGGTTTAACTCTGTGTAAAGTCTATTGAGAGGTGGGGCCAGAGTCTCGGTAGTGATCTCTGACAGCCCAATCCCTCAATGGGATTGTTAACTTAATCAGCTGTCTGGGCTACGATGCACTGTCGAAGATACTGTACTGCCGTGTCCTTACCGGCTATGATGGGTTAGGTTTCACCTCTGCTCTGGTTGCTTCGCCGAACAACTGGCGGCATGGCCCAAGCTGATTAATCTTACAACCAATGGTCTCCCCACTAAAAAATAGTATGAATGAGTGCCTGGAGCTCTGACTGTACATCAGTAAGCTCAACATACGCACCACCCTCAATCTGATATCGGCACGATAAGCGAGATACTAATGTTCTCACAAACCGGAGTGCACTAGTAACGTGCTCTGCTCTGATCCTTTCGGCCTTGCGTCTCTTCTCTTTCCTTGAAAATAAGCTGTGTTTTCAAGTAGATAACTTCTTTATCCTCTTTGCATTGCTTTGTTGATTCATATACCCTTCTTTCGGGTGATGTAATCTCGTCTGAGGAATTCTGTGGTGCCATCTGCATCCTCATCACCCAGGACATGAGCCAGACTCCCGTGCATTGTACATGGTAGTATAACTTTCTGTAAGCATAGAGCAGGCCTCCTATAGCAGGAACTTTCCTCCTCCCCATTCTCCGCGCTATGCAGCAAATGATTAAGTTATTTTTGTTGGCTGGGCTCAAGAGCACTGACAGAAGTGTGGCAGTAACTTGTCGACTTGTGTACAGGCTGAAATATCTTGACGAAAATTGTGGAGTTTCGGCCTCGGTACGCGTGTCTTCTCGGGTCATCGACATTCTATCTAGCATTATGCAGCAGCAACCTGCATGGGAATCAACTGGTGGTAGTATACGGCTGGGTTAGTGTAATAACCTCGAGTCGAGATTCCAACTCATCCAAGCTCTTCCCCGTGTGGAGGTATAGCAGTCTCGACGACGATCTCCATATCAGTATTCCTCTCCACGTGGACCATGTTCTTGATCCTCTTGTCTGGCACATCCTGGTAAACCTAATCAAAATTTGAATGATTAAGGACATAGGATGGCTGCCTCCTCTTCCTTCCCAGTTGATTTTCAATCCAAGACTGATCTTGGCTAATGCTACTGGAAGGATTTGTACTAGCAATAGGAGGTTG
>VDFB02337840.1:0-11718 GCA_007258455.2 Sequoia sempervirens
ATAAATGAGCCACCATCAATTTCACATCTTGAAATGTCATTTGATTCCTTTCCAACCAAATATGATAAATAATAAAAATAAGGCCAATAAACCAAGCTATCTGAAGAAAAGAAGTCTTAGCTAGAGGTCTACCTAGAATTTCTCAGAACTTGACCAAAGTAGTGGCATGGCCACAAGCATGATTCCAAACCCCCCACTAGAGGTGTCAAATTTCCCTAGAGTAAGGAAACTAGAAGAAAAGATGTGAAGCACATTCCTCACTGTTATTATAAAGAACACAGATAGAAGGACTTTGGAAGCCTCTCTTCCGCAAATTCTCCTAGGTAAGACACCTATTCTAGACAACAAATCATATGAAGAAATTACATTTGGGCCAAGAAAATTTGTTCCTGTTGCATAGAAAATTGTATATAGTTACAATTTCACATTATGTTTTGGCCCCCTAATTTATTAGACTTAATTAAGCTTCTAATTTTCCAAAATTATGCATTCCAAAGCCTATTTTTTACCATTTTTTGAAGAAGGATAAGTATTAAACAAATGCATTCAATCATTAAATTGTCCTCAACTTTGAATAGCGGCATTTTAATATCCAAAATTCAAATATGAACTGTTGGATTTTGGAATCTAATTTTTGAAAAATTAGATAAACACCTATAAATACCTAGTCTTTTTATCATTTAAAATCTAACAAGCATTAAGGACAAATATATTGGAAAACTTATGATCAAGAGGATTATTGAGCTAGTCAAGAGCAACATTATTAGAGTTTATTACAACAATTCAAGATCTAACATCATTGATAAGTAAGAGGTATTTTTCCACATATGTGTTCATGTTCATGTTTTGTGAAGACTAGCATTGTTGTCGATCTCAAAAGCATTCAAGCATTCAAGCAAGTCTATCAAGAAAGATCCAAATCCCTGAAGTGATGTGTATGTCTTCAGTCCTTTAAGGAAGCCATTTAAGGGTGGTGAGTTGCAGCATTTGTTCATTCATCTTTTCCTTCCTTGCCATAAAGTTTTATCATTGACATTTACATTGTGGAAGTGGAAGCACGTACATGGGGTTTGATTGAGGCAAGCCCCTATATGGCACAACATCTTTTTATGTGAGTGTGCAAATTGCAAGTTTGGAAAGAATTGAAGAGATCTTGAATACCTGTTTTGCATTGTTGCATTTATTGTCATCAAAGTTGTCAAGACATGGAAACTCCATTACAAAATTTACTAACAACATTCTAATAGTGGGGTCCAAGCATAAAATAGAAGCTTAGGTCTTGAGAAAGACACCCTAACAAAGACCCATTCACCTAGGGGTGACCCAGTCTTGCTACATCACTCAAATCTGACTTTTGGTGATAGGTACATATTAGTCCACACCTTCCAAATCCACTTGTAGAGTTTTGTTTTTGTATGTTTATATTCAAGAAATTACATTTATCATATTAGGTCATTTAATTTTTAGTTTAATCATTTCAAATCATTCCTAAATCACTCCCATCTCCAAATAGAGGTAGATCTATGTTAGATTGACTCACCTAAGATGTTGAAAGTCAATCTATGCACCTTGTTGATTTGCATCTTAATGAAAATTATAGAAATGATGGAACAATACACCTTAGGTCATTAGGGCAAGTACCATATTTTTTATATTTCATTTTTGGTGAACTTGACTTTTGGCAGCATAACTTTTTGATTTGGTAGTCTTTCAAACCCTAGATCTAGGTTTTGCATCATTACATTTTGTATTTCTCATCTGAGTTTTGTTTCATTGTGTTTTACATTTAGGGTTGCATATTACATCATAACAATCATAAAAATCATAAAAATCTAAAAATATTGTACATACATATTGCATCATAGGTAGCAATACATGTTTCAATTATTTAGAATTTTAGATTAGATCTTCATTTTAAAATTCCCTTCCAAAAAGTGTCATTTTGTTATAAAATTGTCACATTTGCATTTCCTTTGCAATGAACAATTCTAGAAAAATAGTCAGTATAAAATTTGTTTGTAGATAAGAAAAATAACTTTAAACATCAATTTAAACATTCATATTTGGAATTTTTAGAACCCTAAACAAAGACTCAGTAGCCCTTGGACGGCGACCCTGTCCTTGTACAACTATCTCAACAAAAAATTTCACACTATTCCATCTCTATCTACTCAATTGCATTGTTCTCTATATATATTGGCAAGGATTAAATTAATAGACCTATTAACAAAGACACTAGCACTTTGTAGAATTTTGGAGATAGTGTCTACCTCAAAAATGGATATAAATCATCTTGAAGGTGGTAAGAGGACTCGAGAGGTTGAATCAAAAGCAAAGGCCCTTATGGGTATAGGCAAACTGGGAGTTGACAAGGTGACAAAACATTTTTTAAACTTCATTTCGAATGAACTTTCCAAGCTTTGCATCTAGATGTTATGACTCTGGGGTTTAGTAAAGGTGATTGATAATGATGGCAACATAGCAATCAAGAATTTGATGCTAAATATTATTATCAAACCTCGCCAATTTGTGGAAGAAGGAACACATTTGATGCCAATCAATCACTCTCCTATGTAACGATGCTATTTCTAGTGGCTAGCACTTATACCATTCATGAAGATTTTGAGCATCTTGTTGATTAGACGGAGAAGATTCGTAAGGCCTTGCATATCGATTTCCATGAAGTTGAGATGATGGAGGAGGTTGTCATGCAAATAATATGTGTATAGAAATAATTATAGGAGATACATAGACAGGAAGTTGGCCCTTATGTAACTATGACAAGTTGTATATATTCCTAGCATTTTGACATAAAAATGGCATTTCACTATGAGTAAGTAAAGCCTAGAAGGATGACAAGATAAGCGATGCAAATAGGATGGATCTAGTGAACTTTATGTTACTTGGATTGGAGCTTTCAACACTCTTCCTTTGTAGCTACTAGGTGCCTAAACTAGGTTTTATTTAAGTAAAATAAAAATAAAAGAATCAAATGATGTTGGTAAGTGGATGGGGTCTTAGTTCATGTCTTAGAATTTCCTAATAATTATGATTTAAAATTATAAGTAGTTTTTTATATAGACTCATCATTTTGTCAAATATACATAATCAATTAGTTAACAATTTCTTTGATGCTTTTATTATACAATGAATTGCAAAACCTTAGTTTACACACAAGTAGTTGAGAGAACCACAATAATTAAAAGATGAAAATAAATTCCTCCTATTGTTGAAAGCTATTGGAGCTTGACATATAAAAGTAAATGTACAAATATGAAAACTTTATGAGAATGAAAATTTAATCCTAGTCATCTCTTACTAAATTTATATAATCATAAATTGAAATACTAAAATATCAAAGATCTCTATTAATCAAAATTTAATCAAATTTAATTTTAATAAAATTATTTATATCAATATTCAAAATAGAAAATTATTGAATTAAAAAAAACCTAAATGAATATAAAACTAAATAAAATAGAAATATAGCAGAATTACAACAGCCAGCTACATTTCTAATATCCTCAAGTTTTTGAAATCTCTTTACCAAAAGAAACTACGACAGAAAGTAGCGAATTATACTACTACAACGAAAAAGGAAAGCAAAAAAATTGTGTAGCCTATTTCTACTTTCCGATAATTTATCACACGACTCTGCTAGATAACCATTTTTTAATGCACAGCCTACCAAAATAATGTCCACAGTAGACAAGTATGAGCATAGACGAGGCGCGTAAACGGTTTGATAGAACGCCTCAAAGAAATGATTACAGTATATTCACAAAAAGGATTTTTTTAAAAAGGTTTAAGAAACTTCCGAGCAAATGCAATTGACAGGAGTAAAGGCAAATTCCACAACCTTTGCCATCATCCTCCCTGCCTCTGACAAGATAAAAGCTTTGGAACAGGGTATGGACAACCATCAAAGCATGAAGGATAAGGAATTTGGGTTAGAGGTTCTAGTTACAACTGTCCTAGTAGACATGTATGCAAAATGTTTAAGCATAGATAAGGCACGTGAAGTGCTTGACAGAATGCCTCACAAAGATGTGGTCTCGTGGTCTGCAATGATTGCAGAATATGCACAAAATGGATTTGTTGAAAAGTCTTTCGAAATATTTTAGCTAATGCAATTGGCAGGTGTAAAGCCAGATTTGACAACCTTTGCTAGCATTCTTCAACGTATGCTAAAATGGGAATTTTGGAATACGGTATTGACATCCATCAAAGCAGAATGGAAAGGGGATTTTGTCAGGTGTTAACAGGTTTAATGGTTCGAACTGCTGTGTTAGACGTATGTAAAATCTGAAACTATAGACAAGGCATGGGAACTGTTTGACATAATACCTCAAAAAGATGTCATGAAAAAGATGGATTTGTTGATGAAGCCTTAAGCAAATTCAATTGGTAGGTGTAAAGTCAGATTCCACAGCCTCTTCCAATATCCTCCCTGCCTGTGCTAAAATGGGAGCAACACCTACCCAAATTCCACAGTGATGCGGAGCATCTCCTTTAGTGCCCCTGCCCACGTTCTGACTGTGGAATTAATGGAACTTGCTAATTTTGGTTTTCTTTTCTGCTGCCTCCGTTTTATTTCTGCTGTTTTCGTTGTTGACCTATTTTTGGTTGCGAGTGGCCTGTGGCCTGGTCAGCTGCATGCTGACTGGGAGCTATTTTTAGTGGTGTTTTGGGTTTATATGGGGGGCAGTCAGGGTTGAATGGGGTTGATTTTGGGGGGGAGAGATAGACGGGTTTTTGGAGATGTAATGTCTGTTTTCAATTCTGGAACAATAAAATGAAAGGATTAATTCTTTGAAGTTGTCTCTATTTTATTTGTTGGAAATCTTGTTTTTTCTTGTTTCCTGCAAATTTGTGCTTCTGCCATTGGTGTTGAGCTGCATCACACAGCCTCTTCCAGTATCCTCCTTCCCTGTACTAAAATGGGAGCAACACCTATCCAAATTCCACAGCCTCTTCCAGCATCCTCCCTGCCTTAGTAACACCTATCCAAATTCCACAGCCTCTTTCAGCATCCTCTCTGCCTGTGCTAAAATGGGAGCAACACCACCTACCCAAGTTCCACAGCCTCTTCCAGCATCCTCTCTGCCTGTGCTAAAATGGGAGTTAACACCACCTATCCAAATTCCACAGCCTCTTCCAGCATCCTCCCTGCCTGTGCTAAAATGGGAGCTTTGCAATAAAGTATGGACATCCATCAAAGCATAATGAAAGGGGGATTTTGTTAGATATTATAGTTGGAAGTGGTCTGTAGACATGTATGTAAAATATCGAATAATCTGATCCTATGGAATGACGTGATTTCAGGATATGCACATGCACAAATGAAAGATTTGGAACAGCATATGGATAACCATCAAAATATTTTTTGTAAGATATTATAATTGAAAATGTTTATGTAAGCATACATCCAAAATGTGGAAGCATAAACGACACATCTGAACTGTGCCTTTTTGATGGAATGTCAAAATATTTTTTTATTAAACTTTTTTTAACAGATTTTTTTAAGAGAGTTGAATTATAATTGAAAAAAATTAAAAATAGAACCTAGATCTCCAATTGCCCGTCTTGTAACCTTCTTGTCTAATTATCCTATGTTGACTACTAAATTGTCATACCCAAAGAAACAAGGAGAACGAAACAGAAAGAAGAAATCTAGTTATCCTATGTTGGTATGGGCACATTTCTAACTGCAATTGGTATCCTAAGTTTGACATGAAACATGGAAAATTTTCAGAGAAGAAACCTTATTTTCCTATGTTGATGTAGACACATGTTAGATTAAAAAGATAATCTTAAACTACAGTAAAAAAACAGAATCAATAAGATAGAATTAAAAACTAAATATAAGCCATTTTGACAAGAAAAAAAAACGAGAAAGGAAACAATTTTTAACAAATTAAAAAATACAAGAAACAACTTCGACAAGAATTCTAAATCTGAAGGATACCGTGTCCATAGCTGCCACCAATATATTCTAAAAGTGACTGACTATCTTTAAAGTTTAAATTGCCTCCTATCATATATTTTAGTTTTTCCCCTAGCAAAACACAACCATTTATGCTTATAACGAATTCAACAGAATCATATAAGAGATCCCTACTGACAATAAAACCAATGGTTTTCATAAAATAATATGCAAACACAAATAGACTAATATTCGAGAAAAACTATCTAAATTTATAATACTTTGTTATTAGGCCACAAGGAAGTTAATAGCAAAGTTTTTCCTTTTACTCACATACTTTGTGGGCTTCCTCTCTATCTGAGAATCTGGGATCCCGACATAAGAGTCTGAGCAGTGGATGCAACTCTAAGCCTTTGTTTGAATTCTTCACTTCATCTCTCCACATGATTTCTCTGCATTCTCATAAAACCACCTTTCTTTGGGGGATTTCATCGTCCCCCTTAACTAATGATATTCCACTTTCCTTACCGTTGACAGGGGTATCAATAACCTGTTCAAGCTCTCATTTCAGCACAGGCATGGAGAATGCCAAGAACAATGGTGGAATTTGTTACGCCTGCCAATTGCATTTGTTTGAAAGTTTCTAAAGCCTTTTCCACAAATCCATTTTGTGCATATCATGCAATCGTTTTTATTCTATGAGACCAAGAGACGCCTTCCAACAGCTGAGCCATGCTCTAGATTGCCCTTCTCCAATCTCGTCCAACCTCTTCTCTTTCACCCTGCACGCCATCATTCTCCTGCTTCTCTATTCTTTCTCCCATCATTCTGACGAAAGTCTTCTACCATTTATGATTTACAGGACATCCTTGGCCTATTTGAAAGCTCCCATTTTATCGCATGTAAATATGATGTTGTCGGAGATTGTGGACTTTAGCTTTCTTCCTCACGAAATTCCTCAATACCCTTGCGATTCCTCCTTCATTTACAACTACAGATTTCTTTCTATTTTCTCTGCTCATGCCTTATTCTGCATTTTCTCTCACAGTTTTCTCCACAGAACCTCTGTTGCTGACGTCCTGAGAGGGAAATAATATCTCTCCAGTTTACCTAAAATCATGCTTTTACGGTGGGTCGCGAGTCCCTCTTCCTCTGTGTGCCATCTCCCTTCACGATTCTTCCAACAAAGCCTTTGGTACCCCCATCCTCAAGGAGAACAGACAAAAAAAAAAAAAGACAAGAAAAGAGCATGCCTTCTATCTGCCCAAAACTTTGCCTTTATTGTGGGTTGCGGGTCAATATTCCTATACATGTCGTTCTTCCCACGACTTGCCCACCCTTCCTCCATTCACGCGGAAAATGGGACAAAAATTTGGGGTAAGATAGGGATGCCATGCTTTATTTAATGCGTGGCCGTCCCTAAGTTTTCTTGCACTTTCCCTCATTATTATAAGTTGTCTCCTTGCTAGGTCGCCATGCACCTTCCTCACTAACTATCACTAACTACCATTCTGCGAATATGTAAGAATGCCCATACCTTGGTCTACGTCGCTGCAGACCATACCTCCATAACTAGCACTTGCACCCCAATGAGGTGCAATACTTATGCCGATAGGCTGAGCCCACATTATTTGATTGAGATCGATCTTGATTGATCCTCGATTGTCTCTCGGATTGATCCTTCTTTCGATCCGGATTCTCCTCGATTTCTTTCGATGTTCTTTTGATTTTCTCGATCGACGGAAGATCCGATCCTGTCCTGACGATCCGTTGATCCGGATCCCGTTCGATTGCCATCGGATCTTTTCGATACCGGATCGACCGAACATTGATTTCGAGAACGGAAGCCGATTTAACATTTTGGCGGACCTCTGATTGGCGATCTCGATTGATCCAGGATGAGAGCGCGACGATGCCAGATGATGAGCCTTTCAAAGATTCATACATTTATTGCTGCCAAGAAACTTCTAATGGAAGACTAAAATGTATTTGCACCTCTTCCACATAAATTGTACTGAAAAACATTTGGCCCCTATTGAAGCGATGATGAATATTGAATGTGTATTTATCATTACATCTAGATATGTGGACTTTCTCTATGCAATGAGCCCTTGGGAAACTTCTATGTAGAGCTTCTATGTGGAATTTCCTCCTACAACTTCCTATAGCAATTGCACCTTTGGCTGGTTAGATGGCCTAAACTTCCCCACAAATGCAAGTCACATGGCTCTAACTTCCTTGTGAATGTGGATTGGAAGGATCCAACTTCCTCATAAAATTGGGTTAGATGGATCCAACCAAATGAGCCCCAAAAACTCGCAAGAGAATAACTTGGGTAATTTTGAGTATTTTGAAAAAATCCACAATGTAACCTATGTTATTTTTCCATGTTCTATCCATCCATGATGACATTCACCTACTTGGAATACCATCTGCAATCAACTCTTCTATCCATTTCCCACAAACATTTATACAAAATTTTCAAAGTACAACTTTCATTAATAGTTTCCATTTGCCTATAAAAATTCATGTTTCCCACACAAGTTTCTTTGAACCTGCCAAAGTGCATTTTCCATCACCACTTTCCATTTTCCCATATGGA
Organism: Sequoia sempervirens; assembly: GCA_007258455.2. Classification (NCBI taxonomy): domain Eukaryota; kingdom Viridiplantae; phylum Streptophyta; class Pinopsida; order Cupressales; family Cupressaceae; genus Sequoia; species Sequoia sempervirens. The sequence continues at coordinate 8,529 of VDFB02337840.1, forward strand.
TTTACATGTTCCATGTTTCCATGTGCATTCCCATTATCCATTTTCACTCTTCAACTACCTATATTCATCTACCCTCTGCCAATCGATTCACACAACCTCATCCACATGCCCAAATCACTTCATTCATTTGTTTTCATATATTTCAATATCATCTTTGTCTCATCTTACATTATCATCACAACCTCTCCTTTTGTACTTTCCATGTCCATTATAACTCTCCCCGTGTAGATTTTCATATTCAATCTATCCATGTAGATTCCCATCATCCATTTGCCACTCTTCATATGATTTCATCTACCCATTACTGAATTGTTCACACGACACCATCCGCTTGCACATCTTTCAATCTCATACTTCCATCATCTTCTACTTTGTAACCAATTCTCCTTTCGGAATTTCCATGTCCACTGTTACTATCCTCCTCCTCTCTCACTGCATTCACAACAATTCAATACAACAAAATGTGCAATTCACATGGGTTACAAATGTACTCATTAGTTTTATTTATTTTGCAGAATCAAATGCGCATACACTTTCTATGTGTCTGCAAACAAACTAAACAAAACCAAAACTATTATGCTAGTCTTTGACAAGAATTTTGTTGCTTGTAGCCCTTGTTTGAGTCAATCAGAGTTTGGTTTCCATTTATTTCCACTATATACATATTCCCATTCTTTGATAAAATATGTGATAGTGCAAGAAGTTCAATGTTATAAAATTTATCACATGCAATATAAGACGAACGATTCAAGTTCAACTTTTATTTTTAGTATTTTCTTTAAAAAATATTATTTTAATTAAAACTATTTAAGTAATTATTACAATGTATATTTTTTAATTAATAATATTCTAGAAGTTTGTAAATGAAAGTAAATAATTTTTTATAAAGTATAATTGCAATTTTTTTTATTAGTAATAATTAAAAAATAATTTTTTAACATTTTTTGACATATTGTTGGCTAAAACTTCCACTTTTTATTACAATATTCACATTTTCTAAATCAATCAACAATGAACATTCAATGATCTATCTTTGTACTAAACTATTATTTTATTAAAAAATAAATAGTTGTCAACACAATTTAAAATTGTTACTAATAGCATGACACAAAAATACAAATTATTAATTTTTCTCTAGTTTTGTCACTTTCTATAAATAATACTCGGGCTTCATTAATTTAGTGGAGAATTTTATATTTGACAGACTAAGCCACATCATGCCATCTAATCCTATATAAGAATTAGGCCATAACATATAATTTCACCTTTTTAGAAAAAAACAATGAAATATGAGAATCAATTTGACAATTAATCTTGATACTAATTGACGAAAATATTGAAACAATAAACCAAATTTATTATGAAGAACCTAAAATAATCTTTACGAAAGTCTTATATTACAAACTATGTTATATCATCTAAAAAAAATAATTCACTTTATATATCAAATAAATTAAATCAAATATTATAACTATAAATTTACAACATATACAAAATAAACCTAAAATTTAGATGTAAAAGTAAAGTATGCATTTATGAAACAAGAAGGAAGGGTGGCTTAAAAACTTAAAAGGTTTACATAAGTGGGCTTGTTAGGTGACAAATTCAACTACATTCTATAATTCAAGCCTAAAATCATGGCAATCTATTTATAGTCCACCTCATAATTGCCACTTCATTTCAAATGTCAAGAAGAAAACGTATGTCTAAATCAAGGGTCTCTTTTTTTTAGGTCACCAACGTGGGAAACTAAACGAAAATTACGGCGAATTACTAGGGACAACATTTAAATCTAATATTTGCCTTTTTTCGGTAGAAAATCGTAACATGGAAAAAACCGTTCGCATGGTAGAAGATGTTCCGTATTTAAGTTTGACTTCACGTCACAGACCGACGAAGTGGTCAAGTTTGCCGGCACCGTCAGACTGGGGGGAAATCCCGGTGGGTTCCCCACGTATAATAGCCTATCGGCTAATTAATTTTTAATTTGTCTGTTCTCTCATTTCATCTCTACCAGTTGAGTTAAATTGAAATGTCCTCACAAAAATTTTAAATTAACTGACTATACGGTGCCCACAAAAGACGGTCATATACGGGGATCTGACATTTCTTTCATCATACATTACTACTATTTCTATTATAGCTTTGATTATTCCACCATTGATGCCCATTGTACGTGGCATATAAAGTGTTGCAAACCCTTCGTGAATGCCAAATTTTAAACAATAGTCTTAAATCGATTAGAAGCAAACTCACTAACATCATTGAAGTGCGGAGCTTGCAATCTGCTGCTTCTGTTAACTTATTTACTGAGTGACAAAGACAAAAATTTCAGGTTTTGAATGCAGAAATTATACCCAATTTTTCTAAATAAAGTCGCGAATAAAGAAGTGAAAGTACCTTGAGCCTCCAAGTGAAGGGATTCACAAAGCATAAACATCCTGTTATAACTAGCTACAGGAAGGTTCAAAGATTATTTCGATAGAAAATTATATATATATATTAAAATATTAGAGAGTGTTTCAAACAATTAATAATAATAATAAGTGTTAAATAATGGAATGAAATAAATTAAGGTAGATCTATTTTTTTTGCTAAAAAAACTAGATATTATCTGATTTTAAAATATTTGCATACAAATGAAAAAGAAAAGTTGTCAACAAATTAGCAAAAAACACTCCAAATGAAAATAGAATGTTCCCACCCAATTGAAAAATAAATATTTATCTACCTTTTACATGATAAATGAGATTTTGGAGGCTTTCATTGGATATTTTGGAAGTTTTTACTACTGATTTTCCATTAAAACAACCGGGTAAGTGCACCAAGATGGTTCCCAAAAAGGGGGTTTAAGTGGCCACTTTTTTTTCTAAAATCAGGAAATACTGACCTTGGACATGAAATTGAGGATAGTTACACTCAAAATTTTGAGATGGAACAAAAACAAGGATCGAAGTGCTCCGAGTCTACTTTATAAATTACTAATTTATTTTGAAAATGGTTGAGAATAAGGGGTTCAAAAGAGGGACGTACACAAATTGGTGCTATTTTTGTCAGAAAAACATAACAGAGCAACTCTTGTACGACCTAAGCACGGTGAACTTTTTTGTAGTATTTTTAAAATCGCTATGGTCAAAAGTTAGCTAACAGTATCTAGTTGATGCACGATTTTTCTGATAATTTTTTTACT
>VDFB02337841.1:0-32626 GCA_007258455.2 Sequoia sempervirens
AAATTCTATTTGAGTTTGGATTTACCATTCCATGAACAATTTTATTCCTTTATGACAATCTAAGTGCTATCTAAATCCTGAAGAAACCACATCAGAATTAGAGAACCAAACACATTGAGATCCATATGCAATACATTGGTGAGCTAATATAGGAGTAGGTCATTGATTGTCAGTATTTTCCTACAATATATTAGGTTGTAGATATCATCATCAAACCCTTCATTGATATTATGTATCATCATTTGTGAGATCTCTTGGGGGTGCATGAAATTTATTCAGGGGGTCACTTGACCTTCTCACTTCATTCTCTCTTATGGGGGAGAGGGGTTAAATGCAAGAAGATGAGTCCACGAAACGTGGAAGTTTTTGCCTTAGGAAAAAAAAGAAATCAGCTTGCAAAAAATGGGATCCCACTTTTTAATAAACGAGATCCCATTTTGAAAAAAAAATAGTTTTTGGAAAATTTTCAAAATAGGATCCCACTAGGTTTTGTCCTTTTCTTCATTTAAGAGAGATTGAATTTATATGTAATGCCCGGTCGTGCGAACCCCAAAGGACAGTTAAACAATAATTACTGCACAATTTTTTTATTTTTTATTTTTAAGTTAACATAACATACATGTAATACACATTAAGTCATGACAAAAATTTCATTTAAACAAATTCACTTACGCTTACATCCCTTGGGGTACACGAGAATACATTACGAAACTTAATTCCACACAACGACAATAAAGAATAAAAACCAAAGATATAATCCATAACAAAGTAAACATTAACAAATATAACACATACATTATAAATCATTGATAAGAAACCATCAACATATACATGATCAACTCAACACATTGAATAACAACTGCCATGGTCAATATCCACACAAGGTGTAATGTTACATTACAGTACAATGTTCTAGAGGTACAATGATACAAGAGTGTTTCCAAATATGAACGAAAACCATACAGATGAATACACAATATCATAATTGGCTCCAAGATGGATACAATTTTGGAGTCGCCACAACAGCACCAATCTTCACCTCTCGATCCTTGACTGGGGACCCAATGGGGTGCTTAGCACGTTCCACCCGACCATGTGGGTCCAAAGACCCACCCCCCCGTGCTAAGGAGCTGACAAGAAGAGTCCTCAACCAAGAACATCCAAACATGGAACCACAAGACTCAACATCATACAAAAGTAACATAAAACTCAAGGATTACAATGACATAATTAACAACATTCATGAGTCAACATAATAACTTAAAGTCATAAATCTCATCACATAAATCAAAGCAATGACCAGTAACAAGTAACCAAAGGATGATCATGAAACACTTCCAAATCAAACTGAATTAATAAACATAATACAATTCCAAATTGCAATTAAACAATACAATAACATCATATCACAGTACCAAAAGAGTATAAAGTCATAAGTCAAATATCAATGGAATCATACAAGACCACAAAGTACACCAAAGATGTATCAAGGCAATACTCCATAATCAATATAAGTCCATTCAACCACAATCTAAACCAACTCCCATAACATACTTCCAGAGGCACACAATAAAGTAAAAACACTTGGGCAACTAGGGGAGAGTGTCATCGCATAGTCCTACATGGACTATCTTGTGCTCTTCCTCCCAACTGGAGGTGCCGGTCCCATCTATGGCTATCCTATGCCCTTCCTCCCAACTGGAGGCACCGGTCCATAGGGTGACTCATATGGAGCCGTAAACCTCTCATGAAGACGAGGTCATGACCTTGCCGACCACGACCTTCTCAGCCTTCCATTAGTCTGCGGAAGCACTAATGAAGATGAGGCATCCATTTTTAAATCTTATAATGATATTACTACCCAACCCTCCTAAGTTAATTATTAGGTTTTCACTTGATTATTAACTCACTCGTGGGTTATCCTGTGCCCTTCCCCTTAAATAGGGCGCCGGCCCCCACGAGGAGCCACTCTCCCTAGAGACCCAACAACATAAAAAAAAAGGGTTGTACAATAGAACAAGAACATAAGATCACAATAGAGAAACATGTGGGGCATTACCCATCTCGCTATAAACACATAATCAAGTCTCAACAATTCTCGTACAACCCTTTTCAAAATCCTGATACCAAAACACTTGCCACTTCAAGGGCACATAAAAGGAGAGACATTGACCAACAATAAAAACAAGCCTCTGGAAGACTCTTAAAAAGTTTACACTAGGGTTTCCCCATCAAAGAACTGACAACAAAAATTGCAAGGCCATAAGAACTATTTTCAATTCAAATATAATGAGTAAATAAACCAAAATAAGATCAACAAATGTGACAACAAGATTTCCCCCGCCTCTGGAAGCCCAAAAAAAATTCAAATACTCAAGGACTCACCAACGAGGGCAAGCCAAAACAATAAAAGTTTCCAATCAACTAACAACACAAATTTAAGAAAAAGAAATCCTCTCAAAACCCGGGAGTAGCTCAAGAGAAATTCACACCGAGATGTAACACCATCAAAATTATCCTACACTCACCAACACTTCCAAGGCACCAAATTAAAGAAAACCTTAAATACTCAACCACTCACAACTCCACAAAACACTCGCATAATGAACAACAACCAAAAATTCAAACTAGAACTATATTTAATAACCACTCCTGCAACGCCCTGCCACGCAACCCTAGGGAAAGTTGCAATTTACTAAACAAACGACAATTTTTTTTTTAAACAAGAATAATTAACATACAAGTTCACTTAACCATTGCCAACCATTTCCCTAAGGCTACGAGACCGTGTTACTTAAACCAAACATGGAACATGAATTAAAAACCATATCATATAATTACTTAACAATTAAAATTCACATACATTCCATTCATAATAAATTTACATCTTTAATATGAAGTGCCTCATGATTCCAAACGATATAGCTTACAACATATTTACAATAAGATTACAATACTCATTTCTCGAATGAGGTAAATCCAAAAAATATGATAACATATTACAAATTCTGCCTCGATAACAAATGAGGGGTAATAAAATACAATAAGTACTAAGAAAACAAGGCATGAGAAGAAATTGATTTCCGCGATCTCTCCATCTGGAAATGTCGACCACACGAACAAGAAGAAGAACCAACGGATTAAGATGCATGCCACCCGACCATGTGGAATCCAAAAGGTCCCACTCCCTCCGTGCTAGGAGATAGTAACAAGGAATTCCTACACAAGACCATTTACCACTAGACACAGGCTAAAACATAACTGAACAAAAACAACTACAATCACAAGGTCACTTAACATCCACAATCACAATGACACTTAACCACTACAGACACAATATCACTTAACCACTACAGACACAATATCACTTAACACGAGGTTACAATGCTTCCAGAGAACAAAGATCATGTACATCGCACAATAACTAATTAACTGTCGACATAGGAAGAGTGTCATGCATAAATTGCCATGAGTTACCCTGGCTCAACCTTCCTAGGCTACCGGAACCCCATCCTGGGTTACCCTGGCTTGCCTCTACCGGCTGTCGGACCCTCACGCAAAACTATGCATCCCATCTCATCTCGAGCCTTATCATTCACTTGCTTCACGAGAGAGACATTCTTTATCTTTATTAGTGTGAAATATCCCCATTAATTCTTTTAGATTATCACTTAGTTAAACTCTAGGTGAGTTATCCTGGCGCCCCTTTGTGTGCCGGACCCCCACAAAGAGCCACTCTCCTATCAACAACACACAAGATACAATACCACAATAGGTACCTAGACAACATAATCTCTCCAATCCAAGGAGGAAGCAAAACAAGGAAACTCACTCTGAACACTGGAGGAAAACAAGGTCAAAACCCTCTCCAGACACTAGAGGAAACCAAAGTACAAAACTCATTCCTTCCAAAGGAGGAACAAATCACATTACCCTCTCCTATTCCCAAGGAGGCACAAAATCCCCGTTCGTGGAAATCGGGTACAACAACATAATACAACTCTACACAATTCCCAAGGCAATTCACAAATTGAACCATTACAAGAAACATCCCATCCTAGAGAACTCCTCTGGAAGACTTACTAGACAATTAACCCTGTTTTCCCAACATTGAGAATGAAAGAAACATGATATAAAAAGAATTCCAGGCAACTCAATATCTAATGTTAGGGTTTCCTAAACCCAGTCAAACAATTACATCACACAAGAAATTAAGTAAATAATTAACATTAATTGCACAAACTCAATAGTGAATCAAGGCACGTTGACAACTTTAAGGAGTTTAAAACAATAATATATTTCGTTTTTCCAATATAAAAATCAACCTTTGAAAATGAAAACACTTGATCATTTAAAATCTATCTTTTAAAAAAAAAACAAATCATTTGACTATTAAAATTCAACGTTCTAAATAATTCATTTGAATATACAATCCACTTTGTTTATATTTCGCAACAAAATCATCTTAAGATAATCTATATTTTAACTCTGTCTATTTAATTTCATTTGTCTCAATTATCTGTAATGATCAAAACTAATTTATAAATAAACCAAACTTTTAATAAATAAAGTCATCTGATTGAAATAAACCATTCGTTATCTCTAAGCTCCTCAATTATGTTCTATAATCAAAATTTTAATGATTAAAACCACCTTATTATACTAAGTCGTTCATTATCTCTAAGTTACACAATTAAATTCCATGTTCAAACGTTTTAATAAATAAGGTCATTTGATTTAAATAAGTCAATCATTAACTCTACGTTTAACAGTTATCTTCATATTCGAGATATTTTAATAAATAACCACTTAATCAAGTCACTTAATCTACAATTGATTATAAGGTAAATAAATTAATCAAATCAAAATCAATATTTTAATTAAAACATTTAATCATTCGTCAATCACATTTCCTCTATACGAGTGCGGTAATCATTTCTAATTAATTCCCATTTTTTAGATATTCAAATATCATTTTAAAATTTCTATTTACCCTTTAACATTATTTAATATGCCCAATAAAATATAATTTCATTTGCATATAAATAAATTATTTTAAATATAAATTTACACTTCCTACTTTAAAATTTCATATAACAAATTTTATTTAAATTAAAATATTATAAATATATATATATATATATATATATATACATATTTTATATATATATACAATATTATAATATTATAATATATATATGTAATAAAATATTCATATAAAATAAAATACTTAAAATAAAATATAACTAAAAAATGAAATTTAAAACTTTTATTTTTATTTATAAAAAAAGAAACAAAGGGGCTGCCCCCTGCTGCTACGCAGCCCCCAGAACAGGGGCTTGGCCCCTGCTGGGGACTGCTAAGCAGCCCCGCCCCCATTCATGGGGGCCGCTGCCGGTGAAGGCAGTGCTGGCACTGCCTTCACAGGCAGCGCCTCCCATGGTGGGGGGCGCGGCCGTGGGCAGTGCCCAGCCAAAGCAAACCCTCAATTTTTTTAATTTTTTTATATTTTAAAAAAAATTGTTTTCTAAAAAAAACGACCCCCTGCGAATTTTGACGAGTTCTTCCCAGCTCTAAAACAAAACAAAAGACATATAAGATATATATATATATATATATATATATATATATATATATATATATATATATATATATATATATATACCTATTTTCATTATAGAAGGGGCAATTTTTCCTTGAGGGAAAGGATTTGAAAGAAAGATTTAAAGCACAATAATCTGGTAAATTTTTTTGGGTTTTTTCCAAATTGACCAAGAATTTAAAATTCTTCATTTGAATGCTCCTAAATTCTCTATTGTTAGTTTTAGAATGAATTTTTCATTATTTGATTCTAGCTTTGATCTTCATTTCCACATCTCAATCACTTTACAAGTTTTCAAAGAAATCACTCATGGGTTTCATACGAATAAATCTTCAAATCACAGAATTTCTTTCTATAATTTAAAAAAAAAAAACACAGCCAACAAATATTGTTCAAGACACGACAAAAATAATAATAAATAACAGAAGAAAAACCTGGAGTCCTTCGTCTGGTGAAGAATCCTTTATGAAGCCTCCTCTCGATTTCCTTCTGCAGTCCCTTTTCAAATCTATCTTTTCTTCAAACAATTATTCTACCTCCAAGCACAACCAAAGCTATTTTCTTTTCTTTGTATTTCTAGATCCCCAAAAACAAAACAACAGAGAAATTCTTCTGTCTGTCCAAAAACCAATTTCCTCTCCATAATAATAAACAATAATTAAAATCAATAAAGCTTTTTCCGCTTTCTTTTCTCAAAATTCCCCCTTCCTTATTAGTCATTTTCCAGCTTTTAAAAGCACACTTATCTACAATTTTAATTAAAATAATTTATTTAATCAAGATATTATCTACACATGATTTTTTCTAATTTATTATTAATAAAAAGATAATATCTAATTATTCTCAACAATATTAATTTAATTTAATTTCTTGCACTTTAATTAATTAAATACTTTTTAATTTAAATTTAACCATTTACAAACTCACAATTAAATCAAAACAATCAAAACAACTTTAATTAATTATCTTATCAAATAAGATTAATTAATTAAATACTAACCATAAATAAAATAAATACTTCAACAGTCAAATTACACAATCAACAAAGATAGAAACTTCAGTCATGACACAACAACGTACAACAGGACGACGGACTTGGGATAGAAAACCTAGCTACTATCTCCCAATTGATTACCGTTGGTAAATGGACACGCTCAGACCTGTGAAGCCAGGTGGAGTCGATGTCATGTACCTGTCAACCTGCAACAAAGAGCATGTTGAACATGCAATATATACATAATATGATCAAACACACCGTGAAGAAGAAATTTCAGAATTGTAGGGCGCTCGCAAGCGAGTGATACAATCCCGTCCCCTTCACCAATACAATATCACTAACTGACACATCTAACATCAATGATATGATCAATAGCATAAACATCATTAAATCAAATATCTTCTACGTTAATACAAAACATGCCATAAAGATAACATCAGAATGAAATAACATTGCATCAAAATATAACTTTCACATCATTTAACAATTGCAATCAAAAGCAACCAAGTTCTAAAGTCAGCATATTCAGACACAATCATCAAATTATAATATAACATATGCATCACTAATCAGTTCACGATCAAATGATCACCAAGTTCCACAGTAACATCATAAGCATAACAAAGCATTACCAAGAAAACACTGTCGATCCAAAAATCCAAAACGGAGGGGTGTTACAACTCCATTAACGACCAGAACTAAATAACTTTACAACTTACCCATCTAAATTACTCAGTTAACTAAAACAATTCATGATAACCATCACAAGTATTCTAAAAGACTCATCCATAAAGAGAACTTACAAATCAACCATTAAATGAATATAAAGGAAATCAATTTTCAAAAGATTAAAATCCCATTTCACCAATAACCTATCCAATTCAAGAATACCCTAATCAATCTCTAACCATGCCCATATATTCAAATTTCTCCTTTCTTCTATCAACATAATTGAAAACTACTTAATAGTTGGGTAGTTAACTTATTATCATTTCATAACTACTTATGTTCAAAACATTATTTCCACTTTCCTTTCATCATACTAACTTAACACTTACTTCCAATATTTAAATTAATTGTGAAAACCACTTAAGACCAATTGTTTATACTTTAAAATGATAATAATAACAATACTCTAAATACTACATATTAAAACATACCACCTTAAAATCTAAATAAATTTACACACATAAATACATTTTAAAACCACTACATATTTATATATTTTAATTCTTTTTAACATTAGAATAACTAGCAAAGATCAATCTTAAACCAAATCTAGCATATATCAAGAGGTCTCTAACAGACTTCAAATGCCAAACCCTATTTTTTTGTACCTATATGGTGGCCGGATTCAGTAAATACAATTCAAGTCTTTTGGCCACCGCTTGCCATGTCATATCCAAGTTTATGATGGAACTATTCTAGTTATATTTTCACTCAGATATCTCCACACTATGACATGTATATATTGTTTAAAGCATTCTACTCTTTTACGAATCAATGCCCATTGCCAAATTGAATGATGTGTCATTTTATTCTAATTTGTGATCCCATAATAGCATGTCTGTCGTACATTTATGTCTCTTAAACAATGGGAATAGATATTTGGTTAAGCACAATTATAAATGCAGAATCTTCCAAATGAATAAATACTCAACAAGAAATAATATGAAGAGGTGATTTTTATTTGAGAAAAAACTACATCACCTCAGATGTTTAACAAGGTATACATATAAGGTGGAGTCACAAGTTTCCTCACCTGAACTGTATCATGTGTCCTTCAAAACATGGAAGAGTGCATGCAAGGGAGAAAATTGTGGATAAACTATGAAGGTTGTTATTTAGTTGGAAATGCTTACAGCAAGAACCAAAGATGTCAAGAAATAGCAAAGAGATACATCAGGTGGATTGGCAAGGTTCATTTTGCTCCTAAGCCTGATTGAATTAAAAACAACTGATTTCACTTCTTATCCCAGGTAGCAAAAGGAATCAGAGATTTTATTTAAAACTATACACCCTACCATGATCAAGTGCGCCACTGTGACAGGTTATCAATGAAACCAAAGAGATTATTTAATTTACGACACCTTTGCAAGTCAAAAAGTTGCAGTTGTGACGGGTTGCCAAAGGTTTCAGGGAGACTATTTAATTCTGTACAATCTCTCAACTCTATATGCCGTAACAGTGACAGGTTGCCAAGTATATCAGAAAGTGAATATTGGAATTTGGAAATATCGCCATCTACTTGCATTATTATCAAATCTCACACGTTATCCACAAGACGGTAGGGAAGGAGAAAGGTGAGGTGCAAATACGTGACTTAAGAGAAGGAGAATTAATGTACAACTTTTCCTTTTTAAACACATTTCTGTTTGCTGGCGAGTTTCCAGAGACACGCTCAAGTTTGAAGTTTGGAAATTAATCTTCACCACTCTCGTACATTTGACAATATTTATTTTCAAGTGCAGCAACTACGATAGATTGCCAGCAGAATCAAGTAGGTTATTTAAACCTTTAAACTCCCTATTAAGTTCAGGTGCCGCGGCTGAGAGAGGATGGCAATGAAATCAGAGAAATTATCTAAACCTTTAAATTTCCTATAAATTTTCAAGTGCGCGGCTGAGACAGAATGATAAAGAAATCAGAGAGAGATCATTAAAATTGTAGACAAAGCATTTGTAATACCTAATATCGAATGACAATACGCAAACATGCCCTCCAATATAAACTTGAAGATTCAATCTTGAATGAAATACGCAAAATACTAGGGCAAGAAAGAATGAAGGTTGTTTGGTATAAGAGAAAACACTGCATGCGTACATAAAAGAAAGAGGACCTCCAAAATGATCGAATGAGAGACATCAATTCACCATATAGATTAGATATGAAACAAAATAAATACATAAACAAATACCTTGACCAGAAGATGGTACTTTTGCAGCTACTACTCCATATGATACCGATGGCCTTCTGGATTTCTCTCCTCTTCTATCCTGCTGCTGGGCCTAAGTCCTGCACTTTCTTTATTGCAAAACCCTTCTGTTAAATCCAGGCATCGATCTGGCAGGGTATGTTTTTACCCTAGGAAAGTTGAATCCCCCCCCATACTACTCATTCCACAAGCTAAATATAGTTATTATTTATTTTTCATATTCCACAGTTCTCTTCGACTTCCAACTGCTCTATAGGTGTAGTTTCAGCTTTTCTTGTTTTAAAACACTTCAGCTTCCTATCTCCTTATCCATTTAAAATTCTTATTATAATAATTATCTTTTCAAGATTATTTTGTTCATAATTATTATTAACTTCAATTTAACACAACAATTTAAATCAATTTATCTAATAATATCACTTTTACTTTTAACGAATTAATTTAATTTGATCATTTGTTCTAAATCATTTGATTTAATTTAATTGATTATTATTTTAATTTCTAATTATATTTTAAATAACCTTGCAACTCACTTATGATTTAATTAATTATTTAAACATGACTACTAACATATGATATTTTTCACACAATCAAATAACACAGTAATCAATGAAGCACACACAAATACTCACACAAAAGTCTAGAACAACCGACACGGAGAGGCACTACATTATACATGGGTACCTCATCAGGCCTTATAGTTGAGACCCACTTTTGCATGTTTCTTGTTTCCCCTAAGTTTCACTTAAAGGGGGGAGGTATTGGTGTGAATAATGGTATTACCTAACTAGTTCCACAATTAGGCCCCTTTCACATCTTAGCACTTAAGTTTTCTTAGGGTACACATATGATACTTATCACTTTGGCCTATATAACCAAGGGTCTCTCCTACATTGTACATTCATTGTATTTGTATTCTTTGAAAGGAAAACAATTTATTCTTGTCATATTGATCTTTTGAGTATCTCTTGTTTTCTATTAGGCCTCTAGAATTTGTGTGGCTATCTCCATAGAAAAATATTACAATGCAAGCTCAATAATCATGTAACACTATCATATATAGCATCAAGTGAAGAATTTTAATGGTGTATCCATATGTGTTCTTGTATTAACATGTAGCAAAGAGCAAGAGATGCCCCCAATATTGTCCCAAGTGTTAAGATGTAATGAACACATGATAATAGCCAATGCAATAGATATGAACTTGTAAGCATGGAGAAATGTAATGTAACATGTAATCATGTACACTCATATAAATAGGTTCCATGTAATGTGTGAGTATGTAATAATAACCATAAAAATATATCTTGTAAGATGTAAGCATGATAGTAGATAAAGTATGCATGCAAACTATCACCCAACAATAAGGATGTGACAATTAAGGCATGTAAGTGAAAATAATATAGGATATAAATTGTAGTGATGGTAAAAAGAGCCACAATGTATCCCAAAAACTAAAAACCATCTAAATTTGTGCCTTGAAATTGTATGCTATTTGAATATTTACTTTCAATAAAATATGATCTATAAAAGAATAATAGAAAGGTTATAATTGTATACTATAAAATGAGATCATAATTTGTAATATCAATATGTAAATTTGAAAAGAATCCAAAATTGGAATACGAAATAATATCAAGAAAATATGTACATGACAATATATATTTGTATGAGTGACCCATATTTTCATAATTCTCTAAAAAATGTCTAGGGATAACTACCATCATCATAAAAAATCCATTATGTAAATAACAATGAGATGCCCCCAATTTTGGGATGTAATGAGCATATGATGGAATCCAATGTGCTAGATATGGGCGTGCAAGCATATATAAATGTAACATTTGGCACATGCAATCATGTACAAGTATATAAGTAACTGTCATGTAAGGTGTATGTAAGGATAATCATAAAAACATATCTTGTAAGATGCAAATATGATAACATATTGAGTATTCATGTGAAATATCACCTAAATATAAGGATTTGATAGTTAAAGCATGTAGGTGATACATATATATGATAGAGAGTGTATGAATAATAAAAAGAGCCATAATGTATCTTGAAGTTATAGACCAAATTGAATATGTATCAATTCATCTAAATCTATATCCTAAAATTGCATGCCATTTAAATTTTTACAATACTCTAAAAAAAGAAGTATAATAATAACTAGCAATTTAAATCTTTACAATACTCTAAAAAAGAGAAGTCTAATAATAACTAGCATCATCTTGAAAAGCCCATTATATAAAGCCACAAGTAAGCCCATATGAAGATCTAGATTGCATCTAGAAATTGTCCTAAAGACTAATCATTATGATAAATGGCCACATCAAAATTGTTTTTAAAATGTAATGGCAGCCAAATGTCATGGACACTAAGGTAGATAAAGAGACAAAAGTGAATATGCCTTAACTATATAAGAATGACCATTTTCTTAGTCAAAAATATCATTTTCAATAAATGTTCAATAAATGTTTGGAATGTGGGATATTTGTGGGGTCATTTGTACATTTGTGGTTTTGATCCCTTTTTATTGTTCTAATTTAAGATTTATAGTTTTTACTCGCAATTTTTATCTTGGAATTGTATTTTTGATTTTTTTCTATTTTTTACTTGATTATTAATCATTATAGACAATAGTACATTTTAAATTATAATAAAATAGAACAAATTTTAAAGCACTCATTTATCAACAATTCACATTTAGAATAATTAATATAATGATAATTAATGTTTTGAATATTAAGAATGATTTAATCATGTAAGTATGTTTCTTTCATTCAAATAATGAATATGATATTTATATACATTATAAATGTGTTTATTTTATTTAGTCATTAAAAATATGATGATATTAACGACTTATTGATAATAGTTGTCATTATTACTTTATTGAATTTGAGTTGTTTGAATGATAAGATATTTTAATAAAGATATGTTTTGATTCATCTTTTTTAATAATAATAATTGATAACAATCTTAGTTTAAATTTGATTTGGACAATATTAAGAATTAGAATAAATGACAATTTTAGTCATAAAAATGCACAAATTTTAAGTGTATCCAATTTCAAAGAAAAAGACATTTTTTAAAAGTTTATAAGATTATAAATTTTTAGTGTTTTAAATTTCACCATATAGAGAAGACAATTATATCATTTCAAAGAAGATCCAAATACACTCATCATGAAGTCATTTGACTACTTTTAATTGGATTGAGAAGTTGATGTTGAAATTTGAATTTGCTAAGTTTAATAGAAGGATTTTAAAGTATAGAAAGATACATCTCATTGTCTTGTTCAATCTTAGATCCCCAACAACTGAGCTCAGGTCATAGAATTTTGTGCCCTTCACATTCACTGTTGTGTCGCCTTCTCATGCCTTGTTGATTGTGCAAACTACATTGACCAGTTGTCGTAATAGAAATTTCCAAGACTTAATGTCTAAGTGTGACGTAAAACTTCCAAATATGTGTTTAATAAACCACTAGGCTGGTATTACAACGTAAAGAAACAAGAGAGATTTGTAAAATTTTTAGTAAGTGTTGTGTCTTATAAATCATTCATTGAGTTCATTTAGTTTTTTTATTGATAGACAAGAGGTGTTTTTTACATCAATATCTTATTTGATGATTTTCATATTGATCTCCAACTTGACAATAAAATTATTTGTTGATGACCAATTAGTATTAAGTAAGGTGCTAATAAGGTCCTCAGATTCAATCCACTCTAAATAATAAAATATTTTTTAGAATAAATTTGAGTTTTGAGACTTGCATGTCTTACATTGACCATGAATAAGTCAATTTTTTTTAGTCTTGATAATGTGATAAATTTATTTTATGTCTCAAGTGGGTGGAAATAAAAAGAAGGTATTGATTTCCAATGAATAATTTGTATCAAGTGAGTGAAGTGTTGGTCCTCCTCGAGGTAAATCCACTCTAAATGCTAAAATATTTATAGAATAATTTTTATTTTTGAGACTTGCATGTCTTACATATAATATATCTAAGTAAAAGTTCTTGTATTCTTGATCAAATGATAATGGTGTTTTATGCATTGTAGGTGGCAATCAAATAGAATGTTTTTTGATCATATAAAGCTAGAAAGAGGTGCATACCCATGTCAAGGACTTGCTACAACAAAGCATATAGTTGGTTGTCAATGATTGACTAGCATTTAGTGAGTGAAGTTGTGATCCTCCTCAAGGTTGGACAACTCTAAATACTAAAATATTTTATGTAATAAATTTTTTTATACAAATATTATTTAGAAAAAATATGACATTGAGACTTCCATGCTTTATATTGAATGTATTCAAATCAATTCTTCTTGTACATTATATAACATGATAATACTATTTTATGTCTTATGGGTGGCAATTGAATAGAATGTTGTTTAAATTAAAAAAAGAAAGAAAGAAATGCATACTTGCAATTTGTAATTTTTCTTTAAATTATTAATTGAATTGTGTAATTATTACTACTTGATAAATTATTGGTAAACATGAAGAGATTTGATTCTTCATAATATTACATTGGCCTTATTTCCCTAGCTAGATATATAGGTAGGTGATAATGTTTAATCTTGTCCCTTCCTACTTGTGTATTATCCTCATGTACCTATTACCTTTGTAATTTAACCTAATTTCTTAAGTGAAATTTAGATATCAATTGATAATTAGAATATCACATTTAAAGTAATTTCTATTATTAAGTAGTCATGTTTTCCTTGCATAATTGAACTCATTGTGTTTATTTAAATTCAACTATGAGTCTTTCCTCATATTAAAAAATATAAACTTAGAAGGAGGGACACATTTAGGTAATTTAGTGAGTGGTAGATCCAAGATCACTATAATAGTATTTTCATCATTAAAGGAGTTATGAGTACCTACTCTTTTTATTGATTTTAAAATTGATTTTAAATTATTTTAACATATTTTTCAACTCAATTCATATGTTTAGATTAATTGAATTAATTATTTTACTATTGATTTACAATCTTATATTTTTTTATATATAAGGGCATTCTAATCCTCCATAATTAATTATATAAAACATGGGTTAGTTAATTTTTTGATTAAATTAATTATTAATATTTAAATATTACCAACTAAAATAAGTTTATTAATATATTTTAATAATCAATAAGATATTTATTTTTTAAAAAATGATGACAAATTTTAATCATATTATCAAAATATTTATCTCTAAGAATAATTAAGAATACCTTAAATTATTTGATAACATATTTAACAATTTTTTTAGTTTTATACATCTAATAAAAATACAATTAAAAATATCATTTCTTCTGATTCTTATACATTCACCTTTTTTTTAAAATCTTAATAATTCTCAAGATATCATTTTATATATAAATAACAAAATTAAAATCTAAATTAACATTCACCTGACATTTTGAATAAATCCAAACTCAAAATAGAACAATAAAATTAAAACCTAAATTAATATTCACATGACATTTTGAATAAATTCCAGCTCTATTCGTTTTATTAACACACCCCTTTAATTTCATATCTACACTCATCAACATACATGATTATTAAATAAAATATTCATTTTACCTATAAAAGGTAATTGTCTCATTTAAAAAAAAAACCCAAATGTTATGCCATGGCTAAAAACCTCCTTTTATTTTGTTTGAAAGCACAATCTTCATAAAGATAAATAATAGTAGATTCTACCATTCACATCAAATCAATCTCTTAACTTTTTCACTATCTTAAATTATTGGATGATGTCCCGTGTGTTCTTTAATGATTGTGTATTTGCATTCACAAATGTGTTCATTCTATCTTAAAAGAATAGAATCATAATCATTGATTTTTTATAATAATATAATATTATCAATTAAATAAAGTGAAAATAAAAAGTTAGTATAGAATTGTGAATAAATTATTATAATCAACAAAGGATGAGATTTGGAGTTATGAGAAAATTGATTTAATTATGTTATAAATTATGAGATGAGTAATATATAATCATGTAAGAATCAATTTAACAAACAAAAGGATGAGATGTAAATAAATGAGTATATCAATTGAAATCATGTTTCAAGTGATAAGAAAGAATAGTATAGGATCATAAGTAAATTATTGTAACCAAAAAAGGAGGTGTAGGATTGTGAGTGGGCCACTATGACCATGCTCTCAAATGATGGAGAATAATAGTGTAGGACTTCGACCAAGCCATTGTAATACTAGCTTGGTATATAATCACAAGAAAATCATTGATGAGCATGTGATGCAATACCCCTAGAGATCCATTGTAGCCATAATAATGAAAAAAATAGTAATATAATATTCTCCCCTTTAATTAATTTTATACAAAGTGATGTAGGGAATTGGAGGAGAGGAGGACAAGTAATGAAATATATAATCATGGAAGCTCAATAATCATGTAATAATGCCATAGATAGTATAGTGATAAGAATTTAGAGAGTATCCATATGCACGATCATGTAGCAAAGGGAGATGAGATGCCCCCAAATTTGTCTCAAGTATTAAACTATATGAACAAATAATAATAACCAATGTGCTAGATATGCACATGTAAGAATAGAGATGTAATATAACATGATATCATGTAAGTATATAAGTAGGTGCCATGTAAGGTGTGAGCATGTATGAATAAACATAAAGCATTTATTGTAAGATGTAAGCATTATAGCATGTTAAGTATGTGCATGAAATATCACTAAGTACAAGGATGTGAAAACAAAGGCATGTAGGTGACAAACAAGTAGGAAAAAGAGTGTAAAAATAATAAATTGAGCCATAATGTATCTCATAGTTATAGACCAAAATAAATATGTATTCCTAAAACTAAAAGCCATATGAATTTGTACACTAAAACTACATGCCATCTAAATTTATACCTTGAATAGAATACCATATGATTTTCTACGATCTGTAAATAAGTGAAATAGATTTCTATTAATTGATAAATATAAATATGAGACCAAAATTTGTATATCAATGAGTACATGTGAAAAATAACCAAAATTGAAATAGGAAATAGTATCAAGAAAATGTATATAGAAATATATTTTTATATTAGTGACTCAATATATATATATAATTCTATAAAATTGTCTAATAATAATTATTATCATAAAAAATCAATTATATAAAATGATCCAAATATAATCCCATTCAAAGTTATAATTTGTATGTGCAAATTAACCCAAAAACTAATCACTATGGTGAATGCCCATAAGAAAAATGTTTTGATTAATAGGGAAAAATAGGTTTTGAAGGGACCCAAAACCCTTTACAATAGAAATAAAATGTTACTCCAAGAAATATTCAAAAGTATACCAACAACAACCCAATAGCCAAAAAACCAACCACCACAGGTGCCAAACTAAAATAAGACAATCAACAACTAGAAAAACAACAACAAAACAACCTAAAGAAGAAGAGCACCAAACAAAAATAGAAAGAAACAAGAAACTAGTTAAGGCCACTCAGAGTTTTGGCCACCTCAATCTACTAGTTTTTTTATGTTTTTCAACCATATCCAACAATTCCTTTTTCTCAGCATCAAAATCTTTCTTCCATTCAACCGACTCTCTACCAATAGGTACCTTGTCATCATCCTTCCTAGCTTTTTTACCCTTACCCTTAGCCATTTACTTTTTCTCCATGATCTCCAAGAAGAAAAACTAATCTTCTCTGAGTTGCCCAATTTTCTTAAAGAGAATTTCCAAAGCTTCTACACTATTCTTAATTGAGGTGTGGCTTACCTGCAATAATTTTTTGTTATCTCCATTAATACTAGCAACCTTGGCCTCAAGGGCCTGCATTCTATCCTTGCACAATGCCTTGAAATAATTAAACGAACCTTCCAGTTCCACCATTCTATCAATGAGGATGTCACACACATAGGCCTTCTAAACATTATGCATATTCACCTTTAAGCCTCTTATCTTGATATTAATTTTATTGAATTCTTGCAAAGTCCATTTGACCAATTTGAAGGTGCCCATTGTGCTAGCCCTCGTCATATCCAACAAACCAAAGATAGAATTATCATCTTTGTCTAGGTAAGAAAAATCCTCCGAAAGAGGATCAATCTTCAAGGGCAGATTAACATTTTTCTTTTCCTCCTCCACATTCAGATCCCCAACCTCTTTAACTAGAGACACCTTAGGAATGTCATAAACTAGAGAATCCTCCACAGTCACCATTTTATCCGCATGAACCTTACCTTCCTCTGCCTCCTTAGGGTCCCTGGCCATAACTATAGAATCCTTTTTCTTCAAATTGGCCAACCTCTTCAATAGTCTTCTCAGTTTTTCAACTGAATCAACATTAACCTAGGCCTCAACCTCAAGAGCCCCACCAACAAAACCTTTATCAACAACCACTTTCACAACCTTAGGAGAGGACCCATCCCACCCAACCTCCATATCATCACTCCCAAAAAAGGCCAACCTCTTAGCAACCTTGTTACTCTTAGAACCCACCACCTTCCTTTTCTTGGAAGTCGAAGCGATAGCCATAGTGAAGACATCTTCCTCGTCCTCATCCTAGTCCTCCTCCTCTAAAAAGGAGTCTGAATCCGACGACCCTGATAAAGAACTTAAAACCTCTTCCTTTCCTTTGATGGCTAGAGTTGGGGTTATATATTGGACATGCTCCATAATAAGAAAACTTAGCCCTTCATGGAGGACAAGGGCCCTCCTATTCTTGAGATGAGCATACACCAAGGATTCCAACGAAGATAAAAGGAAGAAGGGAAAGGAAATAAACAAACCATGCCTGAAATGATTTAGAAGAGTGAAATGGTGGCCAAGAAGAGCCTTAAATCTCCCTTCCAACATCATGTATCGCACGATCACCTGTGCAATCCTGGCCTAGATTTTCTTGAGGGAGGTTTTTTCATAACCCTAACTCTCCAACTTGACCAAATTCTTCTACTTGTGATCCTTAAAAAACTGGGTCATTGCTTCTTCATTTCTCTTTTTTCCTTTGAAAAATTTCCTTCCCATAGTCAACATTCCCGTAATAGTGGCAATAAGGTATTCATTCACTCCACCTTCAACCCTTTCAACACTAGCTTGTAGTTATGCCAAAGAGAGATAAACTTGGCTAAGGTAGTAGGGCCATGACCATGTAATCTCTCCAAAAATGGAGTGAAATTTCCATGACGAAGAATGTTCCAGAGCTTCTTCTTTCTCTAAATATCACCACATGAGTGTGGCTCAACTCGGCTTCTATCACCGCCTATGTAGCCTAAACAGAACACACAAAACCCTGGTAAAATCTACCCAAATGAAAATGAAATACCCATAAAACACACAAAAAACATGCCAAATGGGAAGACGCACAAGGCCATAAAAGTCGCATCAACTTATCTAATGCCATCATTTCTTAAAATGTTTCTAGCATCCTCGGGAATGATTGAACCTTCCTCCCATGAGGAAAATTCACTAAGGCTGACAACCAAATTGGAAAAATAATCAGCAAGAGAGTTTCCTTCCTGATAAATGTGAGAGATGTGAGTCTCATCACAAGATTGTAACATCATTACCATATCCTTTGTTAACTAATCCACATTCTACCTTGAGGGATGAGTACTACACAAATAGTTTATGATATTCATAGAATCACCTTCCACTCAAACTTTGGAAAACCCCTTACTAATAGCGTATCTAACACTCATGAACATAGCCTCCACCTCCGCGCAATGATTATTCTGAGTACCCAATGGGAGTGCCACCTGTTGGTGTAATTAATTATTTAATTACAATTTAGCATAAGTTTACTTAGGCATAATTCATTTCGTAGGTTAATTATTATTTAATTATTATCCTTATCTTATTGAGTTGTCTTTTTGCTCAAGATAAGATTAAGGTTTTGCATTATTTCCTTTTTGAAGGATTTTGTATTATTTGTAAAAAAAATACTTTCAATAATCATTATGCCATTTTTTGCTTGCACAAATTTGCTTTGAGGGTTTACAAAACATCTCTTTTTTTTTGTTCTGAATATCTATTGCATGTGATAGGTGATTGCTTGCAGGGGATTCTTGGGGACTATGAAGTTGTTTTTTCAACTTCTACATGGTATCAAAGCTCTAGACTTGTTGTTGCCTATTTGTGATCTAAAGATATTCTCTCACAACATCTTTTTCTGTGCAAGGGTTTCAATTCAAGTTAATTTTTGATAGATTTAGGGGTACACAAATTTTATACGCATTTTTGGGCCAAATGGATGTCGCCATCGGGATCAGAGCATACAAAAACCCCAGAAATGCTTTTTGTTTCATCAATTTAGGTGAAAGTTGAAAAAAAGGAAAAAAAATAGCCAGAGAGGCTGTACGGCCTCCCCAACACATTGATTGAGGAAAATTTCTTAAAAAACATGAAATTTTTTTTTATAAAAAAATGCTTAAAAATGACGCTTACAGTTTAAAAGGTAAGTGTCACCAAGCAGCCACCACAGTGTTGCCCAACAACACTGCCGCCTGCCAAAGGCCACTGGCGGTGAACTCTTGCGCCCAACCCCACCACTAGGTTCGGCCCCCACTTGATATTCAACCCCTTGCGTGGTCACATCCATGACCAGGGACTCCGCCGAAGCTCCTAGCCACTAGCCTCTGGTCCTACATGTGACCAGTGGCTCTAATTTTTTTGCCCTGGGTGTTGTATTTTTGCCCTAGTTTAGTGAGAAGTGCCTTTTTTTCATTTTCTCATAACTTGGGAAAATGGAGGTCTTTTTTTGAAAACGAATAGTCACCGGAAAGCTGATTCGATGAAAGATCTGATGGTGGAGGTTTGATTTCCTAATTTTTTCATTTTGATGCCTTTTTTTGCCTCTAAATTCAAAGTTGTTGTTTTCACTCTGGAGGGCATATATTTTGCCTTGATTATCAGTTTTTTGAAAACAAATAGGCGTCGGAAAGCTGCTTCTAACCTCTTCTCAGATCTTAGACCTGATTTTTGCAAAATTTTCTCTAGGTATCTAATTTTTTTTATCAAAACTCAGCCTTATTTTCTGGGTTATTTTCTTGGAAAGAGTGCAATCAGGCCTTTTTTTTAGATCAGCAAGCATTATTTTTTTATTTGAGAGTATATATTGTTGTTTTCTATCATGGATATAAGTAATATTGCACACCTTACTCCATTCAACTATTTTGGTTGGGAAAAACAAATGGAGATTCATTTGAAATAGAAAGGGTTGTATAGGGTAACCATAGGTACATAAATTTAACTTATAGGTGCTACTGAAAAGAGAAAGTGGTTTAATAGGTGTGATGAAGCTTATGGTACATTATGTTTGTCTCTTTCATCTGACCTTCTTTTTTACATTGATTCTTGCACTACACCAAATGAGATATGGACTACTTTGGTGTCTTTGTTTGGGAAGCAAGATACTATGAGAGGGTTTCAGTTAGAGAATGAGCTTATTGGCTTAAATCCTAGGGATTTTGATAGCATCCAGGAGTTTTTCACAAAACTCAAGTCTCTTAGATTGTAGTTGTCACAATGTGGTGTTCAAAAAGAAGACTCTTAGTTGATATTCTCCATTCTTTCTAAGCTTGGACCAGATTATTCAATTTTTGTATCTACCTTTTATGCCACTATGGATGCACTTGGTACGAGATTCACTATGCCATCTCTTGATGAATTTTCTTCATCTCTCACTCGAGAGCAAGCTAAGTTAACTAGCATGGGCACGGTGAAAAATTCTTCCTCATCATAGGCACTTATTGCATCATAGGAGCCCAGGGATCAGAAGGATTCTACATGCAAAGGAAATAAATAGAAACAAAAGGATTCCAAACCTCATGAGTAGTAGGAGTTCTCAGATTCATCCTCCTCTTCTAAGGGGAAATCATCTAGGAAGGAGAAGACTACATGTGCATATTGCAAGAGGGAAGGACATGCAGAACATAATTGTTACAAGGACATTGATGAGCCGAAACATCTTCTTCAGAAAAATTAGTTTGATTTTCCTTCTAGGATGTCTATATCATCTTCTCCTTATTATTCTTCTTCAGAACAACATAACACAAGCACAACTAGTTTACATACTTCATCAGATATGAAGGAACATGCTCTTTGTGCTTCTTTAGGTACTAAATTAGGGAGATGGCTTCTAGATTCAGGAGCATCTCATCATATGGAATCTTCACAGACTATGTTCACTTCCTTTGAGACTTGCACTATGCCTCCCATTTTGATGGGAAACAACACTTACATGAGTGTTACAGGGAAGGGGTCTATTAGTTTTGGGAACCACTCCTTTCAGGATGTCTTGTGTGTCCCTCACTTGACAAACAACCTTCTTTCCATTTATCAGATCACACATGGAGGCACTGGGAGATCTATGGAGTTCACACATGATTCGGTTATCATTAGAGACTTGGAGATTAGAGTAGTTATTGCTACTAGGATAGTGGACCATTCATCTCGATTGTATTCCTTCACCAATTTTGCTACTGATGGTGCTTTTGTTCCTACAACTGTTCCTCACACTTCTAGTGTGCATCATCATTCAGAGGAGAGATTTGGCTTCTTGAACATTGGTTTTCTCACTTCGGATCCTGTTCTTGAGCCTTCCCTTCCATCTCCCCCACCTCTTGTTGTTTTTGTTGTGGCTTATTCTACTCTAGTGCTGCAAGATCTAGTTGATCATACATCTTTGGAGGTTTCTATTGAGTCTTCACCTACTTTGACTTCTTCATTGGTTGAGGTCACACCTGCTTCTGTGAAGACATCTTGGGCTACACCTACTTCACCTTCAGAGATTGCATTCATTCTGCCTCTTCCCTCTCACTTCTTTCAGGAGATGCAATTTCTTCAGTTCTTTTGGAGCTACTTCATTTTGGCAGGGATCTGTGGTTTCTTTCTTCCTCTCTTATGGGGGGGTTCTCTCATGTATCTTTGTGATGGATGATGTCCTTGGGGGGTCTTATGGAGTCCTCCATCTTTCATCACTTAGTTTATTGCATTCTATTTTTGGGGAGGAGTTTTGTTCCCATGTGGTTTTCTCCTTTACCCCGTTTGATTTAGTTTGCATTGCATTTGTAAATGAGTACCTAATCAGCCTTGTTTTCAGCACTCATCTTTGTATAATAATTTGCTTCTGGGTATGTGCAGGATCATCATGGAAAAAATAGGCCCTTAAGTTGCAAAAAATTCAAAAAAATCAGAGTTAGGCAACTTGATGTAAAAATTTGAATAAGTTATATATATTATTTTAAAAATATGTAAGAATAGAATCTATATAAAATTGAATGAAGTTTCTAAACTACTAGGTTTGTTTAAAATGAAAAAAATCTATTTGGTGAAAATTTGAAATTTCAATGCAGTGGTACTTAAATTTCAGGGAAAAAATAAGTAGGTGTTTGTCTAACAACCCTAACCACAATAAAATGATAATATTTTTTAATAAGATTTTAGATATAAGTAGAGGACTCATGTCTCGATGTTATGTATATTTTTTTGTAATTTTTTTCCAAGTAAATAATTAATTATGAATTTTTTATTACAACTTTAAAAAAGATAAAAAAAACTCATATGTTTGACCACCTTAACTTGGTCAAAACTTCATGAAATTCAATTTTTCTTTTTTTAATCCTTTAGTATGTGAAACATAGAATGTGATGCATGTTTTGAATTCAAAAAATATGATACCATTTGAAAGTTATAGTTGTTTTTCAATCAACCTATCAATCAGGACTTTAGTCATAATTCTAATAGAAAATGAATAATAATTATTTATTAAATTCAAATTAAAGTATAATTTAAATTGGTGGAAAGTTGAGAATCTCCTCTAAAAACCCTTACGTTTCACCAATTTTGGGTAAAAAAATAGTTGTCAGCCACATACCTATCATATTGCCACTTTTTGGCCCATCATGATCTTGCACATACGCTTCCCCCTAAGTTGCACTTATGGGGGGGTGTTGGTTTAATTAATTATTTAATTACACTTTAACATAAGTTTACTTGGGAATGTTTCATTTTTTAGGTTAATTATTATTTAATTATTATCCTTATCTTATTGAGTTGTCTTTTTGCTCAAGATAAGATTAGGGTTTTGCATTATTGCCTTTTTGAAGGCTTTTGTATTATTTGTAAAACAATTACTTTCAATAATCATTATGCTATTTTTTGCTTGCAAAAATTTGCTTTGAGGGTTTACAGAACATCTCTTCTTTTTTGTTCTGAATATCTGTTGTATGTGATAGGTGATTGCTTGCAGGCGATTCTTGGGGACTGTGAAGTTGGTTTTTCAACTTCTACAAGATAGAAACCAAGATCTAAAATGCAAACCAGAAAATCCTTCCATAGAAGAGAAAATCAGAAAAAGCAAAGCTTTGCAAAAGATGTGCAAAATATTATTATTCATGAATTCTTAATTACAAGATATAATTTTCTTTATAAAAGTAAAGATGCATAACCCTAATCTTATCTTGAGCAACAAGATAGCTCAATAAGATAATGATGAGAATAATTAACCTAGGAATTAAAATATTACCTAAGTAAAGTTATGCTAAAGTGTAATTAAATATTTAATTACACCAACACCCCCCCATAAGTGCAACTTAGGGAGAAGTAATTATTATGCAAAGATGAGTCCCAACAACAAGGTCTGATTAGGTACCCATGTACAAATGCAATAATGAGGAAAACCCAGTGGGACAAAACCCCCCTACAATGAGATGATTGTTGCAAAAAAGCACTGGAAGAACATTGTGGAGTAACATTAGAACTGAAATCTGACAAGCAAGGAAAGATACTTCTGTCTACAACTGAAACCAAAAACAAAATCATAATAATGTGATAGCAGACCCGATGCCACGAAACATTGGAAAAATCATAAATTGGAACAACCTTGGAATCTATGAAGCAACAACAGATGATATAATGACATAATATGGAAACTGTGTATCTCGATGCCGATGCCAAACTATGACTAAAACTCTTCCATAGGATCAAGTACTATGAAGACTTTAGAACATTAACTATAAAAGCATGGCCCTCAAACTGAGAAAGATTTGAACCAATGTGGATGAAGAACCATAAACTCCCAATCTAAAGTGTGAACCGATATGAATCTGATATGTGTCAAGCAAGAGTAAGAATGTGTCCAAAAGAAACTAAGAAACCATATAACCCATGCAAGTTGCCATCAAAACAAGATGGAGATCAAAGTGCATGCACACTCTAATCAGATTATTATGCAAGAAACCCCCCTGATGAAACTTTATCTCAGTTCATTTAATACAATAAGCCAACGATTGTAAAAAGAGAGAATGTTAAATGTGCATAGACAAAAAATAAAATGATGTGGTACTGAAATGAAGTGCAAATATTCAAGTTTCACCTTTCCAACTACCAAAACATCTAAGTAATCTCCAAAACACCCATCGGGACAAATATGGACTAACAATCAACTTGGGACAAATATAAAAAAAAGGTGCATGGACAACAAAATAGAGCTCCTCGATACCTTTTCAACACCGCAAAGATGGCAAAAAATAGAGATCGTGGAAAAATGTTATGAGTACCCAATGGAAGTGCCACTGTGCCAAGAAGTTTGTCAAATTTATCTCTTAACACCCCCCGCATCTAGTAGGCATGAGATTCCCCTTTGCTGCCCCATCAAAGTTAATTTTAATCCACCTAGCCAGGGGGAGCTACCATCTTGTGTTCTTCCTCGCAACAGAGCTAGCTTTGGGAGTAATTACAAGAACTAAAGAAATTTTCCAATTTGAAATCACCTTAAGATTATAGCCAACAAGGCACATAGTCAGATCACACTGATCATAATTAGATCTAACAAGAGTAAAATTCTCCAAGATAGCCTAATGAACTTTGATGAAAAGACTCTCAACCTTCAGCTTGGATTCCTGAAAGATCCTATTATTTCTTTCTTTCCAAAGTCCCCAAGCAATATGTGGGGCCATAAGATCCCAAAGCCCACACAACACAGAAGAATAGGAAGGGCACTTCCACTGATCATAAAAGTTAGCCAAAGAGTCTGGAAAGACCCATCCTAAATGCCAGAGTCTAAGGAACTTACTCCATAGGGTGAGCGAGTAATCACACCCAATGAGGATATGAAAATAATTCTCCCCATTAACTTCACAGAGGACACACCTATTAGGAATCACAAACCCCCTCTTGTAGAGATTGTCAATCATGAGAATTTTCCCTTGTATAATCAGCTAGTAAAAGACATTCACCTTAGGAATCAGCTACTTATTCCATAGCTGCCCCCAAAATGGAAAAGACTCAAGAGTAACTAGGGAATTCAAAAAAGAAGAGGCCACAGAAAATTACCACTTGCACATGGGACCCAAACCACTCTATCCAGCCTAGGAAACACTAGAATCCAAACCTTACGTAAGAATTCCTTAAGAATCTTCAAAGACAGATCCCAAACATCAAAATTCTTCCATTCCCCATCCTCAAAGTAGTCCACCACCTTGACTCCAAAAAGTTGTTTATATAGGGGAGTAATAGTAGGAGCCCGAGGGAGAGAAATAAGAGGGCAATCCCCACACCAAATGTCTTCCCAAAAGAGAATACTAGTTCCATCGTCCAAAAACCACTTAAAACCTTTAGCAATCAAATCTCTACAAAGCAAAATCTCATGGACAATAAGGTAGATCATTGTGAAAAAAAATCTCATTTCATGTATAATAAATGAGAGCATAATTTGGGAAAGGTAGATCATTGTGAAAAAAAACTCTCATTTCATGTATAAGAAATTAGAGCATAATTTGGGAAAGGTGCAACAAAAGTGAATATGTCTTAACTATATATGAAGAAACATAAGGTGGTGAAAATATAATTCATTTTCATATTCAACACTATGAGAATATAAAAGGAGACTCACCATGCTACATAGAAATATATTTACAAACCACCATGCAAGTAGACTATGAACATATATTATCATAGGTAAGGTGTTAGGGTTAATATGTCATGTTCTTAGTCAAAATATTCATTTTAAAAAAATGTTATGAATAATAATGTATGACTATTTATGTGGCCATTTGTATATTTGTGGTTTTAACCCCATTTATATGGTTATAATCCAAGATTTATAGTTTTTCCTTGTAATTTTGAAGTTTTAGAATGATTGTTCTCATTCATTTGCTTTATTAATTTTCAGCTTCTTGGAATTTTTAGTGTTTTTATACTTGATTATTGATCATTATAGATAAACAATATGAAAATTTTCTCTTTTATGGATATAGAATTCAACATCAATGCAAGTTAGTGGCCCCACAATTGCATGTGAAAAAATTTAGGAGTGTTAAGGGCTCTATGATAGATGAGGAGACAATGTTCAATATTATAGAGGGTGGGTCTTTGGTCTATGTGATAGATAAATTAAATTTATTATGAGAAGATTATGTTGACCACATTCAAGTTGAGAGATGAGAATTAGATACTTGCACATTACATCTTCTCCCTAGTGATACCACAACCACAAGAAAGAGGATACATGAATGATTTTAAGGCTACTACTACATGATAGGTAGGTTTTATGCAATCAATACTGATGCAGGAGCATCCAGGGGTTCCAAGCAATCCTCATCACCAAAAATATTTTAAGTTTTATGTTTGTGTTTTATTTTTAATTTTTGGCTGCAGATACAATATAAATTGTTGAAATTTTCAACTCTTCTAGCATAGCAGAATTTGGTGATGGAGTGTGAGAAAATTAGATTATTAATTGTTTCATTTTTAAATTGTTTTAAGAGATGTTAATTTTCAAAAAGGAAAATCTCACTCAAGCTTGGAATGGACATTTAATATGTTTTGTAACTGCACTTGTATTTTATTGCAAGATTGGAATGCAGGGTGTTGAGAGAGTGGAAATAGTGGGTTGGAGAAAGGGAATAAAATATTGAATTAAAAATTGAATGCAAATACTAAGAAAAGGAAATCCATGTCAGGAAGGATTAATGAACATTTTGGAGGTTTGACTAACACTTTATTATTTTTGGAAAAAGACGAGACTGTTTGGGCCGTAACTATGTAACCCAGTCTCAGTAAAACAGCCATAACTTTCTCATACAATAATGAAATTAAAAATTTCAAAATGATCTGGAAAGCTGGAAAGGAGGCGCACCAAACCCAGAAACCATTTTGAGGAAATTCTGACAAATGATAGGGCACTAATAGGCAGAAATTGACGGGTTTTTCTTGGTGGTTTTAGTGGAGGTTGTTTTTGAGAAGCCAACAGTGGTGTCTTCTCACACAATTTTTATAGATTAATGCTGCTCATTTGGTAAAAGGGGGAGAAGAGGGGGAGAGAAGAGGCAGAGAGAAGGGGGAGCTTTGGAGAGTTGGTGGTTGCATATCCAGATGCTGCTGGAATGATGTTGGAAAATTAAGTTGCAGATTTTTGTATGTGTGAAGCCTATGTTGTATGTGAGCATAAGAGCTCCATGATTGTGTAATTCATTTTCAATTGAACTTAATATATGTTGAAATTTTTTAAATCTAATCTATTGCATTTTCAATGCATTTTATTTTGTTGAGAGTAGTTGTATGAAAAAGGGGGTATGTATGTTTTCCTCCTTCATCAGTGGTATCAGAGTCGGAGTTCCTGAGTCTGTAGAAAACTGAATGCGTTCCTGAGTCTGTAGTAGAACACCGAATGCGAGATAGTTGCAGCAGGACCTGTGAGTGTGGGTCGAAGCAGGAAGATCTTGAGAGTGCAGAGTATGCACCGGGACCTAAGAGTGAAGATTTTTGTAAACAGATCGCCGAATGTGAGGCAGTTTACACCAAGACTTGTGGACAAACAGATCACCGAACAGTGAGGCAGTTTGTACATTGAGATAGTGGATTTGAAAGTGGAAGTAGAATCGTCGATTTGAGGCAACTTCGAAGAAAAAGAAATGTGGAAGGTTGCAATAGAAGCTGAGATGAGGGACTTTGAAGGTCCTATATTTGATGAAGAATTTGGTGAAGATGAAGAAAATCTCCTGTTGAAAGAGGAGATGAAAATGATAGAAATTTTATTTCAAGGAAAAATGATGGATGAACAAGAAGATGCGACAGTGTGTGAGAATGAGATCCTCATGCAAGAGGATGAAAAGGAAAAGATAATGATTGCAGTAGTGTCTTTTGTTGAAGACATGAAACAAGAAGGAAAAAGAGGAGTTGCAATGTTTAAAAGGGAAGAAGATATGAGTAGTGGAGAAGCTATGGAGATTGAAATGGTAGGGATAAGGCTTGAGGATGTTGTAGTAGATGAAGATGATAAAGATGATTTATTATCATAGATTTTGGCAGTGGAAAAAGAGTGGTTTGACAAGCTTGTTGATGCAGGAAAGAAGATGAATGCAGCAAATGACAAAGAGGACGATGTTGGAACAATGAAGAAGGATGAGGTAAATTTTGATTTTGAATATGATGATTATTATTTTCCTTCTAAGGAAGAGGTTGCAGTAGTAGAAGATAAAGATGTAGTTGAAAATGGGTATGTGAAGGTTGCATGTTTGTGCATAGAGGTTGTAAAAGATGGTGCAGGTGAAACTTGGTGGAGGTGGTCGGTTTGTGGTGGGTTGAATCTCACTGAAGAGGAGAGGAGAGGAGAGATAATTTGGCAGAGGAGGATGACACATGGTGGATACAAATCCATGAAAGAAAAGAAGAATGATAAGCAATTTTTTTGGAGGAGAGCAAAGTTATTACCAGCAAAATGTTGGAAGAAGAGGAAGAATAAAAGACTTCATGTGCACTTTGGACAATGATGGAGTTCGTTGCAGATTGCTTGCAATCTGAAAGAATGGGTCTACTATTCAACTCCACTTTTGTGAGTTTATGCTCACAAAATTTCTACCTCGGGTGTCTGATGCAGGAGCATCCAGGGGTTCCAAGCAATCCTCATCACCAAAAATATTTTAAGTTTTATGTTTGTGTTTTATTTTTAATTTTTGGCTGCAGATACGATATAAATTGTTGAAATTTTCAACTCTTCTAGCCTAGCAGAATTTGGTGATGGAGTGTGAGAAAATTAGATTATTAATTGTTTCATTTTTAAATTGTTTTAAGAGATGTTAATTTCCAAAAAGGAAAATCTCACTCAAGCTTGGAATGGACATTTAATATGTTTTGTAACTGCACTTGTATTTTATTGCAAGATTGGAATGCAGGGTGTTGAGAGAGTGGAAATAGTGGGTTGGAGAAAGGGAATAAAATATTGAATTGAAAATTGAATGCAAATAATAAGAAAAAGAAATTCATGTCAGGAAGGATTAATGAGCATTTTGGAGGTTTGACTGGCACTTTATTATTTTTGGAAAAAGATAAGAGACTGTCTGGGCCGTAACTGTGTAACCTAGTCTCAGTAAAACAGCCATAACTTTCTCATACAATAATGAAATTAAAGATTTCAAAATGATCTGGAAAACTGGAAATGAGGCGCACCAAACTCAGAAACCATTTGAGGAAATTCTGACAAATGATAGGGGATTAATAGGCAGAAAGTGATGGGTTTTTCTTGGTGGTTTTAGTGGAGGTTGTTTTTGAGAAGCCAATAGTGGTTTCTTCTCACACAATTTTTATAGATTAATGCTGCTCATTTGGTAAAAGGGGGAGAAGAGGGGGAGAGAAGAGGCAGAGAGAAGGGGGAGCTTTGGAGAGTTGGTGGTTGCATATCCAGATGCTGCTAGAATGATGTTGGAAAATTAAGTTGCAGATTTTTGTATGTGTGAAGCCTATGTTGTATGTGAGCATAAGAGCTCCATGATTGTGTAATTCATTTTCAATTGAACTTAATATATGTTGTAAATTTTTAAATCTAATCTATTGCATTTTCAATGCATTTTATTTTGTTGAGAGTAGTTGTATGAAAAAGGGGGTATGTGTGTTTTCCTACTTCATCAAATACACTTATTGGCATGTAGTTTAGATGAATTTATATTGCACCTATTTTTCTAGATATGTATAGGTTTAAATTCATTGGTGCAATGCTCTGCCACGAAACCCTAGAGAACTACACACTAAAACACCTAAAATGGAACAATTTTTTTTTAAAGTGCTACATAATAAAGATTGTAGAATATAAGCTAACATGCAAGCTAAACCTAATTCCTCTAAGGTTCCATGACTATGCCACTAGAATCCCATTAATCAAACTAGCAAGAATTATAAACCATCACATTAAAAAAATCCATCTAACAATATGAATTCCATTTAATCTATCTCATTTAAAAGATTGAAACCAATATGAATTATCCATATCATGTCATCAATATAGCAATATCAAAGATCATTTAATTAACTAACATATGCAATAATTCATCATTTACATTAAACCCATTACAAAAGAGAGTTCAATAATTAATTTACAACATTACATCATTACATCAATGTTTCCTTGAATAAGAGAGGAGAGTTCATTATAATTACATTACATGATACAACTAAATTATAGTACATTACAAGTACATGTAAGATAGTTCACTTGAACTCGAATAAGTGAAATAGTCCACATCATCAAGAGTAGTCACTATGACCAAAAACCACAACAAGGGAACCCAATGGAGTACAAGGAACATTCCACTCAACCATGTGGAACCCTAAGATCCAACCCTTGTTCTAGGAAATAGCAATAAGGTCCCACCACCACAATAACAACAAGGTGATAACCAATTGACATAACAAAACTATATAGGACTCTGACATGCAAAGTACAATGTTCATAACATTACATAATAGTGACACTGCTTCCAGAGGCACACAATCATCAAAGGGAGACATGAGGCAAGGGAATACTAAGTTGCAGTAGGGAGGAGTGTCATCACATAGCTTGATATGGGTTACCCTGGTGTATCTTCCTAGGCTACCGACCCCCATCCTGACTTACCCTGGTAGCCTCTACCGAATCATCGACCCCCATACAAACTCATGCGACATCAACATACCTTTCAAGAGGACAAGGAAGTTGATCTTTTCCATTCCAAGCCTTCCCACTCATCCTAATCCTAAATAAGCACTTGAACCATGAGTGTGTCATTATCTTGATTAATGTGTAAACTACCCAACCCCCTAATTTATTTTAAGTTATCACTAAGTTAAGAAATTCCCATATGGGTTACCTTGGTGCCACTTTGTGTGCCAACCCCCATTGAGAGCCACTCCCCCTACTATCAACTAGGAGACCCAATAAAATCAACAGGACAAAGCCATCATGCACAAAACAAAAACAAAAAAAAAGTACATAATCCAAGGAAAGCTTAGATCATCTCTCTCTCAAACAAAACTGTAATAACAAGTAGATAGTGTAGGGCTAAAGGCCCACAACATCGCAAGTATCACATCAACCAATTCAAGGCTCCAATTTAACAATTCAACCAATTGCATATTTATCCCACCCAAGCCTTTGGAAGAACACATAACCATTTACATAAATATTCCCACAAGGCACAACAACCCAAAATAGCTCTCCAATACCAAACATCAACACAATGTCCAATGCTAGAAGCCAAACATCTGAAATGTTCACTGAAGATATAATTTTCGCCCCACATGATAACTAACAACTAACCAAATAATAAAAGTATTGCTCATCTATTAATCAATCATAAAGGGAATCAGTGGTCATTAATTAATACTCTAATTTCATTTATACAATATCTCCTTCAATTACCTAGATACCACATACCCCAATCATTAATTCACATTAAGTATTGTTCTTATACTAAATTTAAAATATAATTACTTGCATCAATACATATATATATATACATATGAAATTATATAAATATATAAATACATTAAGTAATTATTTAATTTTCTATTGTTTACAAACAAAATATCAGATTATGAACAATTAGCACATGGTAGTAAAAGATACACACCAATATACATGTACATATATAACTATATTTATAATTAGATGCTAAAATTATTATTTTTTTAATCAAAATATAGTTAATCGAACTACCAAACATAAGCTCATACTGCAAATTTCATACTCATTGCTTATTCATCGAGTACTAACTATTATGCAAATTCATTGTATAAAATAACACATGCCAAACATACCAAACATATATATATATATATATATAT